>MU186554.1:0-24594 GCA_016904865.1 Pissodes strobi | reverse complement strand
CAGCTGACTATTAATTTTTTAAACTAGGTAACATAGGCAATTTATCATAAAAAATTCAACGGGTCTAAGATAATTCCGAATTTCATTTGTTTTTACAACTATCTCATCTTCCCTCCCCAGCATCCAGCGCTGACGGTCCAGCTGACGGTCGGTTCAGTGTTTCTCTATATAAGAACATACTATATAAGTTGAATTCAAGCGGTCTAAAATAATTACCAAAAATTGACGCTGGCTCCCGGACTACTAAAGTCGGGAACAGAATGTGTTGTAGAAATTATGGTTGTCCTTGTCTTACTAGGACGAATCACTGGAACCTCTTTTTTTATTCTTTCTGTCGTTTGATTAGTGATCCCTTATTATTGTTTGTTGACAAATATAATTGCAAATGACGAATAATGACATTCTGCTGCTTCAGCTGATGAAATATTAATATCCAACACAAATTGCAGAAAATCTATGGACAATGCCTATAGCACTGATGACAGGATGGAACATCTTCTAGGTAATATTCCGAATTACTAAGATGACCAGATAAAAGGTTTGTTTAAGAATGGATGGTCCGAACGAACGGTTGATGAAGTCAATATTTGAAAGAGACCTAAAAGTGATCACTTTAAACAGTGGTAAGTGGTAGATTTTAATTGATTTTACTGATAAGATAGCGTATGTTTGTACAGATTTTTTGTACTTTCTGAGCACATGATATTGATTATTTTTTTAATGCAGATAAAACGACCCAGGGAACTTTTTGATTATAGGAAATCTTGCAGTGAATTGACTAGTTTCAAAAACATACATTAATAATCATAAAAATTCTACTCCCAAATGTTATAGAAACTTAATTATATGTTGTAGATATCCATATCAACAAAATATGTAGGAATGGAATGACATTAATTGGGGCTGCAGCTGAAACCGGAAATCTGCCTCTTCTTAAGTTACTCATAGATTTCAACAATAACAAAAATGCACCGTTAAATTCTATAGAAAATAGAAACAAGCCTCAGTATTTGCAGTTGGATAGTAGTAGCCCAAAGAGATATAAAAATATTGGGTAACTGTCAATAAGAATAATTTAAATCATATATAACAAATAATCTAATTAAGCTTTGATGGTACACAATTGTCACCTAAAAATAGGTATGGTTTGATTGAGTTCTATTAAATTTCAATGTCAACCAGTTAGTTAAAAGCTTGGTTTAGGGACTTTTCAAAGTGCGTACTGGCCTTTGAGAAGTTCCTTAGAAAGGGGCTAGAGTTTTGACAAAGTGTTTAGAAAAGCTATTTAGGATTTTTTTAATGTATATACTTTATGGGTTTCATTTCATGCCTCTAGCTCAAATTAAATGATTAATAGTTAAGTACCTACTTAGGTACACTTATAAAGTATTTCATATTTTAAACATTCGATACATCTCTTACATGTTGGTCTTCAATTGTAATATAAAATGATTCATAGATAGGTTATAGTATGTTGTGGTAAATTCTTAATATATCAGTAATAGGTTTATATAACTTTTTCATATTCTTAGTTCTACTGTACTGCTCAAATGCATAAATTATCCTGAAAAATATCAAATAGTATGAGTTTTCATATTAGATTTGGAATTAAGTAAGAATTCCTTGTTGTCTTCACTGTTTTAATATTATTTTCATGCTCTAGATATTTTGTTGTAACCAGAGAAGAAGAAAATGAATTTGGAGATGGACCCACACCTGAAGGAATGGAGGGATTAGAATGGGATATGGAAGTAAATGACGCAAACAATTTTAATACAGGTAAAATTACTACATCTGAGCACCTACATTCATAAATATTGATTAGAAAAGCTATTATTGTCTGAATTAATATTTTTCTGTTGTGGTTCATATCCAAGTTTATTTGCCTGCCTGTGTCTTTATTTTTGTTTGCAATTGCAATGCTTTACTTGTATTCTATATTCTCCAGCTGATTTTAATAGGATTTTTTTTGTAATTATTAATTATACTCTTAGGCAGGTCTCCCACCGGGTCAACCGGTTGCATGAAACCGATCGTACGAAACTTGCGATTTTTCCCGCGTACGACTTTTGTATTTAAATACACAGACTGTCTCCCATTGCCGCGACTGCGATCAGGATCGCATGCAACCACGCAACTGAAATTGCATACGATCAGTTCTGCTGGTCGCGGCTTGGTTTTCAGTCGTCTAGTGTGAGCGACAGAGCCTTTTGTTTACATAAAAATGAACAGTTTAAAAATATTCAGTTCGTACAAGAGGTGGAAAAGTAGCCCTGTTTGAATAACTATAAATTAGATAGTTATTCGGAAAGAGATAATACGCTGCTTGGGAGAAAGTGTCATGCGGTAGAACGCATGGAACTTTTGAGGATCACCTTGTAACTCTTTTGCTGCTACAAAACCTCTTCGATCATAATTATTGACAATGTATGGGTGCACCCAAAATTTCCTTCGTTTTCGGCGTCTTAAATACTGCCACACGACGGCGACATTGCTATCACAACTGAATAAACATCGACTCGGTGTGCGAATGTCTAAGCGATTAGTTTCATGAAACCAGTTGCGCACAATCGGTTTCATGCAACCGGTCGACCTGGTGGGAGAGCTGCCTTAATGGAAATACGTGATGTCCATTTATTAAAATTGTAATGAAAAAATCCATTGTTTTTTTAGAACCTGAACCAGTTGAAGACAGTACAGTAGACCTTTATAGATGGTATGCCAGCATTTTAAATAGAACAGCAGTTCTTTTGGAATCTCCAGAAAGGGACTTCAGTAGGTTGGACCAACATGGACAAAGTGTATTGCACTATGCAGTAAACTCAGGTGAGAATTAACATTATTAGTGAGGCATTATGTTGAAGAATACAGGGATTACTACATCATTAAGAAGTCTTGACATTGGTCCAAATATTTTAGATTAACATTCAGGGTTTTTATTTCATAAATAATCATCATTTATATTACATGCAGTTGGTATCTCCAGTTCTTCATTGAGTGTAACCAAACTCCCTAGATGTACTTCTTAATTTTATCAGGCTTTTCTATTTAATATTCCTATTTAGAATTAGGATTAGAGTATTTTTACCTTAAACATTAGGTGTGAATTTAAACCCGCTTGGTTTCTTGAAACACTACAATCTTGAAAAACAGGCTCAACCCCCTACTAAACGGCCTGTAACTATAAAAAACCCTTAGTTGAATCCAAGAAAAACCCATTTATAAAAAATGATAGTTTTAATTTACCTTAGTTTTTGGGATGTTTTTTTTCAAGTGTATTTTTTAATAACTGAGTGTCTGTGTTATTTGTTTAAAAGGCATTTAACGGGCCATATGACTAATTTTCTCTCAATATTCCAGGCTTCTTATTTCATTTTTTATAATGCTTTTAGCTGTTTTTATAGAACCAAACACAAAAAGTTAAAAATCTCATATTTGTTACAGATACATCAAAAACTATCTATTAAATTTTATAGGATATGAGCACTTAAATTCGAAATTCTAATTTTTATATTTAAAAAATTATAATTCAAATTATGTGAAAATTTTAAAAAAACATTAAGCATTGCATTTGATCGAATTTGCACAATCTTTGCAGTATGGCAAGCTTCACCCATGTATTTAGTCTTCCTATCCCAAGCTCTGGAACATTCCATACACCTTCCTTGTTGATTTGATCTAGGTTTCGGCTCAGGAATTTCGCCTGAAATTGTGCAAATGGTGGTGCGCAATTCAAGTGGAAGCCTAGGATTTCCCATTCTAAAGCCCTTTGCTGTTCCTTCTTTTACCATCTGCAAGTCCAATTCTTTTATAAAATGTCTTCTGGAAATTTCCTTGCCATTTTTATTCTCTTTAAAAATAACCTGACCGTTGATAGAAGCAATATTCAGCAAGGAAAATCTAAAATATAGTCAATGGTCAGCGTCGGTGGGCGGGAAGCGCTACAAGGTGTGGACATTTTCGTCAACTACATAAACTTTACGCTTGCTGAAGTTGTAGAAACATATTCTTTCTGGTAGCTTCTTTTTCGTCATGATGTAAAGATGATAAAAGTAATGTGATTTTTACTCTTTTTTTTTTGGAAAATAGGAAAGAAACCTCAAATCTTTTTGAAGATCAAACTGGCTCGAATAATAATTCTTTATTGCGAGTTTTCAAAAATTCCAGAGGCGTATCTGGCTTGTTTTTTCGAATATTTTCCACCGCTGTTTGTTTCTGCTTTTATAATAGGTTTCGAAAAAGAATAACAGTTTTATACCAGTTGCCACATATAATATTTCTCTTAGTTCGTGATTCCTGTTACTGGTGCAACCAATCGGTCGACGATATCTTATGAACTTTACTACACTAAATTGACCTTCGGCTGTTGACCCACATCACATATGCCAGTATAGTAACTGAACTTTGACGTTGTATTTCACCGGCTTATTTAGTATATATTGTCTGAAAGAGCAATGGTCACGAATATGATTTCATGTACTGTTGATTTTCAGTGTGAAAAGCCCAAAATTATTTCTACGGTTTCTTGTGATTTTAGAAACCTTAAAAAGAGTGATTTCAAGCGCGGTATTTTACTGATTGATTGGAGCACGTTATATTATATCACAGATCTATACAGGGTGTTCGGAAATAGCATCGCCAAATTACAGACGGTGATTCTACATAAGAAAACATGAACATTTTTTCATATGAACATGGGTCCGAAAATGCATAGTTTCCAAGATGCAGGGTGTCAATCTTTTTATTAAAAACCAGATTTTTGTTAATATCTTAAGTATGATTTTACTGTTTTTGTTGAAATTTGGCAGGGTTATCTGTAGTAATAAGGGGCTTATTTAGCCTTAATGAGATTAAAAATATAAAGTCCAGTGGCGTCCCGGAGGGCATCATACCGAATATTATTGACAAAAAAAGTGTGCGCCGCTGACTTTATAAAACATTTTATATATTCTTCGTATTAAGCAACTAAAAATACAATATTTTTGATTCTCGAGTTGTTTTCGTATCTTGCGTCATTTTCGATAAAAAAAGTAAAAACCAGTTTATTACATTTCCAAACTTTTTTGATAAAATCGATATTTTTATTTATATCTTAAATATGCTTTTACCGGTTTTGTTGAAATTTAATAGGGTTATCTGTAGTAATAGGCAGCTCATTTAGCCTTTACTAGATTAAAAATATAATGTCCAGTGGCGTCCCGGGGGCATCATACCGAATATTATTGACAAAGAAATGTGCGCCACTGACTCTTTTAAACATTTTATATTTTTTTCGTATTAAGCAGCTAAAAATACAACATTTCTGTTTCTTGAATTGTTTTTGTATCTTGCTTCGTTTTCGAGAAAAAAAAATTAAAACCAGTTTATTACATTTCTTTAGGGCACCAAATTCTACATCAAACGCTGTAATAAACTGGTTTTATTTTTTTTCTCGAAAACGAAGCAAGATACGAAAACAAATTAGGAAACAAAAATGTCGCATTTTTAGTTGCTTAATAGGAAAAAAATATAATATGTTTAAAAGAGTCAGTGGCGCACATTTCTTTGTCAATAATATTCGGTATGATGCCCCCCGGGACGCCACTGGACATTATATTTTTAATATAAAAATGGCTAATTGAGCCGCCTATTAGGTACTACAGATATCCCTATTCAATTTCAACAAAATCGGTAAAAGCATATTTAAGATATAAATAAAAATATCGATTTTATCAAAAAAGTTTGGAAATGTAATAAACCGGTTTTTACTTTTTTTATCGAAAACGACGCAAGATACGAAAACAACTCGAGAATCAAAGATATTGTATTTTTAGTTGCTTAATACGAAAAAAATATAAAGTGTTTGAAAAGTTAATGGCGCACACTTTTTTTGTCAATAATATTCGTATGATGCCCTTCGGGACGCCACTGGAATTTATATTTTTAATCTAATTAAAGGCTAAATGAGCCCCTTATTACTACAGATAACCCTGCCAAATTTCAACAAAATCAGTAAAATTATATTTAAGATATTAACAAAAAACTGATTTTTTATAAAAAGTTTGACACCCTGTATCTTGGAAACTATGCATTTTCGGACCCATGTTCATATGAAAAAATGTTCATGTTTTGTTATGTAGAATCACACTCTGTAATTTGGCGATGTTATTTCCGGACACCCTGTATAGCTACGCAACAGATACCTCTTCCAATGCTTTTTACGCGGGGCCTAAAATGTCACCGGCTTTTGCGAGCGGGTGAACCAGTCGTCTAGGACGGGTCAGTGTTGCCAAGTTATCACGTCGAACAATATTCCGGCTGACTTTTTGACCCGCTCGAATCATCAAGTTTTATTATTAATATTTATGTATCAAATTAACACAAACATATTTTTTTAGAAAAATACGATTTTTACATTTTTTATTAAGTATGATAGTTTATTAATAGTAAAACAAATGAAACGGCAATTTAAATGAACAAATTTATAATATTGATTAGCATTACTGCCTACTTTGGCCAAGATTGTGGAACGGCTCGTTAAGGTGAGGATGGTTTCATTCTTGAATGGGCTGTGCCTGTTGAGCTTTCACCAGTTTGGCTTTCGTGAGTCTATGAGCTCGGAGGATGCTATCTTTAGCTTTCTAGAACACCTTTACAACAGTCTGAACGCTGGTGGGGTTGCAGCGGCAGTGTTATGTGACTTGTCAAAGGCTTTTGACTGCGTGATTCACTGGGTGCTACTGATGAAACTGGAGCTCTATGGTTTTAGGGGAGCTGCCCTTGAGTGGTTCCGTTCTTATCTCTCGGATCGCGTTCAGGCTGTCAAATTTAATGGTGGTACCTCTGGCGAACTTAACTTAAATACGGGTGTGCCACAGGGTTCGGTGCTTGGTCCTCTGCTTTTTCTCATTTACATAAACGATTTACCACAACTGCAGATAACCGGCAGATTTACATTATTTGCAGATGATATCACCATCCTCTGACAAGACTCAGATGTGGCTCTAATGGAGGCATAAATAAGGACGGATTTGTTGAGAATAAAAGACTGGTGTGATGCAAATTTTTTGACATTTATGTTTCTAAAACCAATATCCTTAATTTTAAATGTGTGACCAATGATATATATTTGAATAATGAACCTGTCACCATGCCACCCTTCACTAAGTTTTTGGGTGTTTCAATGGACAAATCCCTTAAATTTGAAGTCCACATTGCGAACCTGGGCAAGAAAGTTTCATCTGGCTGTTACGCTCTGCGAGTTATTGCCACCAGCCTGAATTACTCCATTGCCAGATGCGCATACTTTGCGATTATCGAATCCCACCTTCGGTATGGAATTTGTTTTTGGGGTTCATGCTCGGTTTACCTTTTTAATTCATTATTTGTACTACAGAAAGAGCCATTAGATGTCTATGTAAGGCCAAGCCTTACACTGACTCATGTCGCCTTCTCTTTCTAAGCCGTAATATTTTAGATAGATAGATAGATAGTTTATTCATGTCAAAATAGAATATTTACATACGTCATAGAAGTATAGGTAATAAGCTCAGCCTAATTACAAGTTCCAATGCTTAAAAAAAAACAAAACAAAATTTACTTACACTAAAATTTACCCACACTTAGTAGCCATTATTAAAATCAATGACGGTACAGGTTTACACATTAAAATCATAGTTATTAAAGTTAAAATTTAAAAAATCTTGAACATTGTAGAAGACATTTATAGTTAAAAACTTCTTTAAAACTCTCTTAAATTTATCAGTATTTAGCATCCTAACACTAAGTGGTATTTTATTATATATCTTAACAGCGATAAAATCCGGTCCGCTTTGACACCTTCTCAACCTACAGTATGCAGTCACTAAATTATCTCTGGCACGTGTTAAGTGGTCGTGAATGTGTCTGCGAGCTAGAAATTTGTCCTCATTCTTTCTGACATAAGCAGCACTTTCCAGAATAAAAACCGCTGGGAAAGTCAAGATACCAAGCTCAAGGAAGGCACCCCTGCAATCCTCACGAAAGCCAAGACCAGCGATAAGTCTTATCGCCCTCCTCTGAAGACCAAACACTCTGTCCGCCGAAGCAGCCCCACCCCACGCAATGATCCCGCAGGACATCACTGAGTGGAACAGGGCATAGTAAGCGGCCAGCAATGTCCTCCCAGAAACGCAACCCACAAGGCCCCTCAGCAAAAACACACAGCTCTTCAGTTTTCCACAGACACTCTCCACATGCACATCCCACTTCAATTTAGGGTCAAGGCATACACCCAAGAACTTCACCGAGTTTGGATTCTGTCTGCCCTGCAGATCGCGCAGGGTAAAAATCATTGTTTGTGTTTTGTCTTTATTCAGTAGAAGCTCATTGGATGCAAACCATCCCTCTGTTCGTAACCGTGCTTCTCGTCCCATACCTTCAACATCCATCAGGTGTTCCCCATGCACACTTAGCGTTGTGTCATCCGCAAAGAGAGTGAAATCCGCAGTAGGCTCCTGCAGAGGTAGATCATTAATATAGATCAAGAAGAGAAGTGGTCCTAAAACTGACCCCTGCGGAACCCCCACATTGACCACCCTCTCCCCCGAAGACACTTCGCCCACTCTTACAACCTGACGACGCCCCTCTAAGTACGACTTTATTAGCAATATGCTGCTGCCATTGAATTTGTAATGAGCAAGTTTTTCCAATAGAATATTATGTGATACACAATCAAATGCTTTACTTAGATCGTAGAACTGGGAGAGGTGATAATCAAGACCCTCGAAGGAGTCCATAATTCCGGAGAGCAAGTCCAGGATATCTAGGACCGTACTCCTGCCTTCTCTAAACCCAAACTGACTGTTTGAGAATAGGCCATTACGCTCAAAATAGCTGGTTATTTTCTTTGATATACATTTTTCAACAATTTTAGATAATATCGGCAGCAGAGATATTGGACGGTAGTTTGTCACGTCTGCTTTATCGCCTTTTTTGAAAATAGGTACTTTAACACTGTGTTGTCTTTTTATTCTGGAAACAGTTTGTTTGGTTTTCAGAAAATACAAACATGAACTAGTATTAGGTAACCAGTATAATACTCGACAAAATTACCTGCTGAGGCTACCCATTCCTCACTCTGAACTTGTCCCTTGCTGTTTTGTATATGGAGGTAAAAAATTATTTAATAATCTTCCACTTGAAATAAGGAAACTTAGGTCTGAAAAAAGCCTTCGTATAAAGACGAAGAGATTTCTCGCTGGTAAAGCTTACTATAATTTAGGTGAATTTTATAATGATTGGCGTTTAAGTATTTTTTAATGTTTTGCATTTTATCTTAGTTTTATTGTAACTTGGTGTCTAGTTTTATGTCTTCTATAATGTTTTGGCTTTGGCTTTGTCTACAACATTTATGTTTATATTGACATTAAAACATTTTTTGAGTTGAGTTGAGTTGAGTATATGTTTGTTGCTTTTAAATTGTTTTTGACATTCATTGGCTTATTTGCCCATACCAACTTCCGACAAAATTAAAAGATCTCTTATTTATAGTGGCAAAAAATTATTTAATCATTTACCACTACAACTGCGTCAGATTGGCAATTTAAGAATGTTTAGAAGAAAGGCCAAAAAGCTACTAGCTGCAAAAGCTTATTATTCGGTAGATGAATTTTTTCATGACAGTCTAATCTAGTGCAATGTGTTGTGGTTTGGGTACATTGTGTAATGCGTTTTAGTGCTAGTTTTGTTCCTCCATTTATTGTATTTATGATTTTTATTATTTTTAGGTATTATTTTTTTTTTATGTAATCACTATTTAATGTTTTGTTGTTTTAATTTTTATGTCTTCTACTTTTAATTATTTTACTTGATGCTTTGTCTCTGAAAAGAATTTTATACTTTTTTGACAATAAAGCTTTATTTATTATTATTATTATTATTATTCTAGATTTAGGTAGTGACTAAAAATTGTTAATGTCATTGCATAGCTCATTACTTGCAGTTATTATGTTGTATTTATATATATTTTGACGTTTTTTTCTCTTTTTACAGCTTTGTCAACAAGTTCCTCTTATGACAATAAAGCATATTTTGATTTGATTTGATAGCAGAGTTTAAAACAAAATTAAATGGTACTTTGACATGTCGATAAACATTTCAAAAACTCCTTTGATCTTCGAAACAAAAACCTGCGTGATAATATTATTACTTAATACAAATAAGACATATTACAGTATAAGTTAACAAAATTTGTAATGACCTTTTCCACCGATATTTAATGTTGAAGCAAACACCATTCACTGAATCTGATAATGAACTTTAATTTGAAATAAATAACATACGATTGCCAAGAAAATGAATAATACCATAAGGTAAACTACAGTTCGCGACTTGGCAACACGGCGGGGCAAAACACGTCTAAATAGGAAAATATTTAAGTTTATTGCATTATTGGCGAGCGACACTTTTAATACCGGAGTAGGCATCTGTTGCGTAGCTATATAGCCAGGGGCGGCTTCTCAATAAGCGCGCCCGTGCGCGCGCACTGCCTTCGAAAGTAAACGGAAAAATAAAATCTTCCCTACATACAATTTAACATAAACTAACTATAATTTGCGAATTTACATATTTTTGAATCTCCACTGGCCGCAGAATACATTATTTATAAGAGCGAAATCGAGGCACGACGGCAACGATCAAAACGCAGAGCGCCGAATGGCGGCCTCCGTCCGTAACCACAACTAGTTTAAATCTGCCGTGCGCTAGTGTTCGGCGCCCTTGTTAAATGCATTTTCGTCATGCAAAACGGTCGGGAATGTTCGTAAAATCACGAGAAGTCAAGGCTCATCCGTGCGCTATTTAGATCCGCACTTTGTAGCTTAATTTAGTGATAATTTGCAGTTCTTGCGTATATAGTATGGTGTCACAAGCTGATTTTTTCAGGGATGAAAGTACATGATAAGATAACCCTTATTCCGGAGGTAATACAAAATTAGACTCCACAAAAGGACACTATCATCAAAAATCGAGATATTGATACCATCGTATAGAGGAAAAAATACTTATTTTTTGGTCAAATGCACAATAAGGTCTTTGTAGGAAGTATTTTTTGATAATTATTCAAAAAAAATCATTTGCATTAGCCCATATGGCCGACAAAAAATTTAAATGTAAATATCTCGGTTTCAACCGTGCAAAAATTTAATTAAAAAATAGTTATTTTTAAATATAACACTCAATTAATAAAAAAGGGAAGGCCTAAATGAAAAAAAAATATTCTTTATAAAAGTTTCGCTTATGTCTTGACAAGGTAATAGAGCGAATCCCATATTTTTTGCTTATAAACTAACAATGGTACGTCATGGGTTTACGCCCTAATTAAATATGTCCACCCTCTTCGCCTTCAAGCTACGGCTGATGCAACACATTTATTATAAGTCCTGAAAAATTCAGCTTGTGTGGAAAAAGTGGGAGGTAAATCGTTTTTTAGAGCGAATATTACATACTACTATTATAAGTATTATTCTGTATTATACTCCGAGCCGGGAATTTATTTTTTGAATTTATTTTTGTTTTGGTCGGTTCGTTGACGCTTGTTAATTAGCTGCATATAAACTCGTGAGTTTAGTGTACTAAGTGTACGTAATATTGTTTAGTGTTTTATATTTTTATTTATATACTATTATTCTACTGTCATGGCTAGTAGTTCGGGTTCTGACAATTGCTGTGGGGGCATAAATTCAGTTGACAATATTATTAAAAATAACTTTTCTCTATTGGATCTGAATAAAAAGATTGAAATAAAGAGGTTAGGGCGACCGATGCCGGTTTTAAAATTAGACCAAACATGTGCCAAGAAAAAGGATGGTCGATCTTTCACCAGACATTTTAACCCCCGAAATCTTGTGGCGAATGGAATTTCACTTTAAAGCTAGGAAACGGCAAAGTCGAAGGGCTAACCATCGACAAAAATATGTTCAATAACACTTTTTTGCCATCAAACCGATATGTTTTTTAACGTTTTCGAACTTCTCCTGATTTTTTTTTGAACTTTATTGATTTGTAGTTACAATAAACTGTTTTAATGGTTTACCCTTCTGGAATCGATAAGTACCTACTTATTAATTTCTTTTAGTGTGCAACAATTACCATTCAAGAGGGCGCCGAATTCATTTTTTAAACGATTTTAACGAGTTTTGGGTAAAAAATGGGCGTGGCACCCCCAAAACTTTACGCCTTCGGCGAGTAAGCCTCCGGCGGCGCCTGCAGCCGGCAACCCCCTATGCGTACGAAAAAACCTACATAAATTGCGCACTACCTATTTAAAACCTCACGAGCCGCCACTGGTGATTATATGAATGACATTAATGATAAGGTCGCTTTACTGATAAACTAATGCAGCTCTTCAATGAGCATGCTCCATTTATTTGCGTTAATTACAACTTTAGAAAGAGCAGACAACCATGGTTTTTGAACAATCTGATTAGGTTGAATGCTGTCAAGAGGACTGGGCTTCGCTTTAAAAAATCGTGTAATCCCGCTAGCTTACAGAGAATATTTCTGCAGCTTGACTTATTTTTCTGAAACACTTAGATCTTGCTCTAATGACTCCAGGCAGCTCTGGTCCCATTTGCGTAGGTGGAATGTCTCTGGTTCTCACAAAATATCAATCCCAAACGAACTTTTCAGCCCAAATGAAATTAACTCCCACTTTATTGACTCGGTACCTGTTATTTCAACTGATGAGAACTATATCAGCACTTTCCTTGATGGTAGGTCTAATGACTCTTGTTTCAGTTTCAGTCTAAGTACTGTTGATCAAATTAAATCTTTAATCTTAAAACAAAAACCTCACACCTGTGGTGTTGATGGGATTTCGGCGAAAATGCTCCAACTTTTTTTTGAGCAGGTGGCTGCACCATTGACTCATATCATCAATGAGTCTTTGATTTCTGGTACATTCCCAGCTGCATGGAAACTGTCCTCAGTAAGACCAATTGCAAGAAGCCTTTTGTTAGTTCCCTTGAAGATTGCTGAAGCAGTATTCAGACTTCTTAAATGAAAGTGGTGTATTGCCCAGACATTCAGTCCCAATTTCGCAGGTGGTTTGGAACAGTTACTGCTCTATCGGACATTGTTGACGACTGCTTGTTTGCAATCAGAAAATATCTTCACTTACCTGCCTTGATATGTCAAGGGCTTTGGATTCGGTCACATTTGATTGTCTGCTGGCTAAGCTTAAGTGCTATGGTATTGGCGACTCTATTCATGCCTGGTTTAGTGATTATCTTCATGGACGTAAACAGGGGTTTGTTTTGGATTCCTCTGGCGGGTGTTTGGGTGTCGGATTTTGAAGTAATAAACTCTGGTGTCCCTCAAGGATCAGTGTTGGGGGCTTCCGCTATCCTTGATTGCAATTGCTGACTCGCAATTTGTTTCAAAAGCTTGTAACATAAATTTTTATGCTGATGACGTTCAATTATTTCTGGCTTTTACTCTTTCTGCCAAAAGTAGTGCCCGTGACGTTATTAACAGGGATTTATCTTCAATATTCTTTTGGGTGAAATATAATAGTCTTGTATTGAACCCCAATAAAAGTCAACAAATGTTGATAGAATTGAGTCGTTCTCTTGAAGAACTGACGGATTGGACTTGAGTATTGATGGTCGTGCAATCGGATCGTCTGATTGTATTAAGAGCTTGAGACTATTCATCGATTCCAAGCTTAATTTTGAAAGACATGTATCTGGGGTTTTTCGTAGGACATATCTAAGCCTGAAACAACTTTTTATATTTACACATTCTTTGAACAGAGACGTAAAGAAGATGCTTGTTAACTCTTCGGTGTTCTCACATTTTCCCTACGCTGATGTGGTTTATGGTCCCTGCTTGACAAATGAAAGTCAGAACAGATTACAGAGGATGCAGAATCACTGTATTCGTTTCATTGCAAATGTTCCACGTTACTCCATTTATTCGCGAATTGAAACTTTTTACGAATTGAACGAAATGCGGTTTATTCATTTTGTATGTTTTGTGTTTTCTGTTTTGAATTTGCATACTCCGAGGTATCTTTTTGAGAGACTGGTGCGATGGAGTGATTTCCATCCGAAGCAACTTCGGCACGTTAACTTAAATCTGGATATTCCTCAGCATCATGGTGCAGCTTATAGAGCAAGTTGTTCTTTCTTGGCTGCATTCGCTTACAATCGCGTTATCTCTTTGCTTCCTAGCCCGAGTTCTAAGTCGGGCGTTAAGAGAAAGCTGAAGCAAGAGGTTCTGGATGGTTTATAGAGTTTTAATTTTGACCTATTTTGTTTTTACCTTTTATCGCGTATTGTTATATTATAGCTTTACTTTAGGGCTAGGTTTGATACCTAGTCCTTTTGTGTCTTTTGTATATTGATTTGTGATCATATGTAATGCATAATACAAATATTTTTTGGATTTGAATCTGAAATTTGAATCCTAATGTTTGGTCAGTTGTCAGATATTCTGCTGGCAAATAAGCCGCATTACAATTTTCGGTACATTTGTCCACAATAGTTTTTATATGAGCCAGTTTGTCAAAATATCAGTCTTTTCTGGCGATTGCCTTTATTATCAAAGCGTAAGGAAGAAACTAAAAACTCAAATCTTCTACATCTAAATATATCCATTCTAGTGCCGCCAGTGTTCCAAATTCCATAAATATTTCTGTGATTATCATTAAAGACGCCCTTTGAATAAAGAATACTAAAAAGAGCCCTCATTTTTACAATTGTTGTTTTCCCATAATGTTACGAATTTTGTTACAGATTTTTCGGCAATTCTATAATTTGTGTCCCTAACAATATCAGCCGTGATCTCTCCGTCTATAAAAAGCTGAAAATATTCTATTGCTGTTTTAGTACTCTTTTCATAAGTCTTAACACTTATCAAATGGATTGTAATGTTTCAGCTCTCGTCCTAACATTTTTATTTGGTATTTGTTTACATTATTTTTAATCATTTTTCCCACAAAAAATGTATTTTGAATTTCGCATTTTTCTTCTATTGATGGTTCTTCATATACCTCTCTCTGTCCTTCATCCGCTGCTTCTTGCTCTTCATTGTATTAGTCGCTATTGGGCCTAACTAAGGTGATTCAGTTTTCTCCTCCTGTTCTTAGTCTTCCTCATGAATAAAAGGTTGAATGGCTTTACGACGTCTCCCAAAGGCTCAACACTTCATCCTGCTCTTTTTGCCAGTCACGCACATATTGCTAAATAGCTATAAATAAAAAGTGGCTGTTATCTTGCTCAGTAGAAAATAAAATTGTGAAAACGAAAAGTTTTAGAATTGACATACCCTCTTTGGAGCGACGCCACGCTCTCTGGTTAACAGATGCCGTTTGTGCCTGGGCCCAAAGATGAATGAATAGACAATGAAAGCTAGAGATCTCTTTGGTAAAGATCCCAAGGTGCATGCAAATTGGTACAAATTCTGAACCGAAGAGGTCCTATTTGTTTAAGATTTAGGAGGCGTAAAAGGAAATTATTTGGTGCAGAAAGATCTATTATTATTACATCTAGAACCAAATCAAATCAAATCATTTTATTCATGCTGGTACCAAATAAGGTTTACACAGATCAATAAAATTGTCCTCACATTAAGGAATCTTAAGATTAAGTAATTCAATAAGACAGTTCTTAAGATTACTCAACACTAAAAAAAAACAGTTTAAAATACACTAAAGATTATTAAAATATTCGAACAAGTTAAAAAAAGTATGGAACAACATTAAACCAACAGGCAAAGACAGAGATATTCTTAGAAACATTGAAGGTTGTTTCATTAGTCAAGAAGTCTATTGGGTCATATAGTGGCTTCTTTAAGAATACCTGTCGAATCCTGCTCCTCCACCCTCTGGGTTTTGTTTCTAAGGAGTGTAAGCTTGTTGTAAAACTTTACAGCCCAGTATTGACCCACTGCGACACCTCTGAAGCCTACACAGCGGAACAGCAAGCTGGCCATTGGAGCGGGTGGCATAACCATGTTTCTGATCATTTGTAGGAAATTTTTCCAGATTGTCCTTTATGTAAAGAAGGTTTTCTAGGATGAAAACATTTGGAAAAGTCATGATGTTTAACTCAATGAAAACGTTTGTGTACAATCATCTCTATACTCCAGACCACCAACAACTCGCACTGCCCTCCGCTGTAAGGCAAAAACCCTGCGCCATGACAGGATCGCATAGGACATAACAGAATGAAACAAGTCAAAATATGCAGTCCTCAACACACCCACGGACACTGTCCGCGCAACGTGTATATGCCGCTCCTCAACTTCTTTGTCAACCTTTCTATATGTGCATCCCAGAAAGACCACTATCCATTTGTACTCCCAACAACGGTGCAGTTCTTCGAGAAAAGAAGATGGCTAGTCTTAGATCATTTTTCTGTTTCTGGCCCTCGACTGTCCCTCACCCATGCCACCCACCAGAGCATCCACTTGAGATTTCTTGATTAAGATGGTAGTATCATCGGCAAACAAGACATAATGCTCCTTTACCCGGATCTGAGAAAGATTATTAATATAAACCAGGAATAGTAAGGAGCCCATTACAGATCCTTGTGGCACCCCAGTGTGCATGATTCTTGTGTCCGACGACACTCCATCCACCACTACCCTTTGAGTTCGTCCTTCCAAATAGGATGTTAATAGATCAATACCGTTCTGACCAAATTTATAAAGATGAAGTTTTGTGATGAGCAACTTGTGCAATACACAGTCGAGGGCCTTGCTTAGGTCGCAGATGATGATACCAATATGTTCTTTGTTTTCAAAAGCATCCATAATGAATGATACCAGATTTAACATAGCTTGCACCATATTACGTCCTACCTTAAACCCAAACTGCTCATCACACAGTAGTGTTTGCCTCGAGAAACAGCGCCATTCTCGAAGATATATGTTTTTCGAGTATTTTTGCGAAAATTGGAAGCAGGGA
Source organism: Pissodes strobi (assembly GCA_016904865.1). NCBI lineage: Eukaryota > Metazoa > Arthropoda > Insecta > Coleoptera > Curculionidae > Pissodes > Pissodes strobi. The sequence goes on along the minus strand of MU186554.1, from coordinate 7,664 downwards.
AATCGGACGATAGCGAGAGACATCCGTCTCATCTCCTTTCTTAAAGATGGGTATAGCAATGACTTGTTTAAGACAGGAGGGAAAATACTCTCCTTGAAGCAAAGGTTTATAAGTTTTGTCAGTGGTACTACAATGAGGTCCTTGATGACCTTAATAATTTTAACAGACAAACCAAAAACATCACGTGCATCATTGTTTTTTAAGCCCATTACAACTCCTCTAACTTCAATAAAGCTCACCTCCACAAATTCGAAATGTGACCGAGGTTGTAAGCAAATGTATGATAATTGAATATTATATAGTCGAAGGAAGGTCAAAATGTTTAAATAGCAGAATGTAGGTATACATATTCTGCTCTGGAATGAGATATGACTAATTACAGCTTAAATATTCGAATAAAAGCTGTCTCATATTGTTGAATAATATACATTTTTAGTTGTTCAGATTCATAAATAGTAGTCGTGTGCAAAAAGTATCTACCAGATAAAAAAGATCGCATACTTTGCTCAGTAAAACATATCAGATACCCCTTTTGCAACGATGGATACTATAGATATCTATTTATGTTCGATAATACCATTTAGTGAGTAACTCTAGAACTAAAATACAAACTTTTATTACTATTTAAAATATGAATATTTTTACTACTAAATATAGCCTTTTTTACGTATTTTATATTCTAAATATGGAATATCAAAATCAAAACACCTGTGGGCAAGTTTTCTGGAATATTAATAATACTTCTTCTTTATTTCAAATTTACCTACATATTATAACATATATACATAAAATAGAATGACCAATAATGATTTATATAATTTATAAATTTTGGTATTGGGTATATTATAAATATCACTTAAGCGCAAATTAGATTTTAATTAGAAAGTTTGATAATGGGTTTCACCACAAACCTAAATAACTCACAAAAATCCATTTAGCAATAAGTAAACCTTAGACAATGATTATCTGCTTCACCAGCAGAATTATGATTCATATTTAAGCTCAGGTGTAGAAGCTTGCTTCTTAAACGACTTTTTAATTTGAAGAATTAAGTCATCAGTGTCATGTTGATGTTGACTGATATTTAAAAGTACTGAACAATTTAATCTACAAGGGTGTTGCATACCGAAATAGTGAATTTTAAAATATGTGCTGTTGGCATGCCGTTTTAGTTGTTGGAAGATGAAAACATTGGAACGTCGATAATTAGTGTGTTGCCATCACCTTTGTTAGACAAATATTTAATATTATTATAATTTAAAGGGTACTTAATTTTTAGCCGAAACATTAATCTTATACTTAGCATAACCCAAGCATATTGAAACATTTTAGGGTCTGTTGAAATGATGGAATATTTAATAGACAATTTTGGAAGAGACTTGAGCGTAAATCAAAATGATATGAATGGTTATAACTGTCTTCATAAAGCTGTGACCAGAGGGGATGTCAACATGGTGCGTTTTTTAATAAGAAAAGGCGTTAACTTCAACGCATTTGCAGGTGAGAGTGTGATCTTCGATATTCCTAAAACTAGTTATAACATGCATTGGATTACAATAAAATTGGAGTTTTTTTTTAAATTATTTGTTTGTGAATGAATTTGATTAATTATAAGTTGTCAAAAACTAATGAATATGCTCAAAGAAACCATTTATAACAATCAAATAATAAGGATATTGGCTGAAAAATCTGTGTAATGCATGCACAAATAAAGCGTTAAAATAATTTTGTTGTGAAGTAAATGGAATTTTAAGATATTAAAAATTTATTAAACAAGGTATTTAATGTTTTGACGCATTTTAATTGAGATCTGAAAGGCTGCTCTTAAGATTTGCGATTTTTTTTGTGTAATAATTTGTGTATTTTTTTAGGAAGACATAGGCAAACACCGTTACATATAGCCGCAAAAATGGGGCACCATCCTATGTTACGATTGCTTATAGAATCAGGTAAAGAGAATTTTCTTTTTTTATGTCTTAAATTTATTTTGCTTTTCATCAATGAGTAAAGTAAAGTAATCTTTATTCATCTCTCAAGCTCACAATAAAATGAAGCCTAACGGACCTGTCAATATGCCTATACTAAAATATTAAGACCTATACTAAAATACTAAGAATACGTACATTCAATTTACAATGCTAAGTACTCATTTACATCCTAAAAAGCTTGACCTACCAAGAAATTATACAAAGTAATCTTGAAAGAAACAATGTGACCACCAAAAAGTTGCAGAAATTTATTATATAAAATAATTCCCGGAAATGTAGGTGAGTTTTGACCAACGCTCAGACGAGAATATGAAAAATGTAAGTGACTTTGAGTTCTCGTGTTATAATTATGTATATCTGAGTCTTTTAAAAATTTACTCTCGTTTTGCTTAATGTGCAGAATAACTGAGTACACGTAAAGAGATGGAAGAGTCAAGAGACCCAGATCCACAAATGTCTTTCGACAGTGAGCACCTGGTGGAAGGCCCAGCATACATCTAATAATTATTTTTTGCATAATAATTGTTTTACTAAGATAAGCTGAGCCCCAAAATATTATTCCAAATGACATATGTGATTGAACAAGACCGTAATAAGCCAGTTTCAAAACATTCATTGAAACTGAACTCTTCAAGTACCGAATCATAAAACAAGATCCGCTCAACCTGGAAGTCAAAAGCGTTGATATGATGTTCCCATGTCATCTTTTGGTCCATGGTAACGCCTAAAAACTTCGTGCTTGCTGTTTGAGTAATAGACTGATCATTTACCCGAATGAAATAACTTTGATCGATTGTGGCGTTTTTTGGACAATAGCTCATAAAGAGAGTTTTACTAGTGATCAAAACCAATCCATTGTTGTTACACCAATCACTAAATTCAGCAGCTGACCGATTTGCTCTGTCAATAGCAATCACAATATGATCTTCGGAAATTAAAAACTTTGCATCTTGAGCGTAGACAATCTCTCCATCTGGAGAGGGACAAGCAGGAGGCATATCATTGATAAACGCTGTAAACATGAGAATGAGAGTTTGAGCATTGTCAATTCCTTTTTTCGCTGACGACCTAAAAATATATCGCATTATATTAAGCATAAGCACAAGCAATTGACACTTATTACAGATGATATAGAGTACTTGATCTCATGGTATAGAGTAAATAGAATGGAACTGATTACTTCGAAGTATAAAGTCATTTAATAGGAAAAAATATCCCATCTTCAATCCCTATTTGAACCAGGGCTGCAGGCTTGAATGAATGACAACAGTTGATGATCTTGGTGTTTTGTTTGATGGTGAGCTGAGATTTGTGTGTCACATTGATTTGATAATTTCTAGGGCATGATTGGATTCATCATGAGACAGTGTTAAGAGTTTAGAAACCTGGAAGTTTTGAAGACACTGTACTTTTCGTTGGTTAGGAGCCATCTTGATTATTGTTGTCACATTCTATATAACACATATTGCGAGAATGGAAAGAGTGCAAAGAAGGTTTGTCAATGTTTTACTCTTGAAGCTTAATATTGACAAATCAACACTGTTTCGAGGAGCGCTTATGAGTGGCCTGCTTTCAGACACTGCAAAATTGCAGAGTCACTTTAACTCCCTCCTTCAAACATAAACTGCTGGTAAATGTAATCGACTGTCCTTACTTGATGACACTGTTGAATTTCAGGGTGCCGTCTCAAAATATGAGATAACTATAAGTATTTACAAAAACGAAATAATAACAGTGGCGGCTCGCTTAATATACCAAGTGAAACAATGATTCACCTTTTTCCAACTTATATTATTTTTCAATCACTGAAACATAGTATATTAACTTAAATCATAAACAAATCAACATAAAATTATAAAATGTTGAGTTGTTCAGTCGCTATGAATAGAAGATAAAATCAGAATAATTATTGTATATCGGTATATTGCTTAAAACGCGGCAACTTTGTCAAAACGCAGGAAGTTTATTTCCATTTCATGTCGAATCGCCTTTCGCCTTGATTCCCGTTGCGGTTTATAACGATGCAGAGTTGTTTACGGTGGTTGCCATGGCAACGCACCATAATGTCTGCATATTATAGATAAGCACTTATGGGAATGACACCACCTCGAAAGCAAGACTCATTTCTGAATTGGGATATCGGGTGTCTTTAATTCGTGTTTAACAGTGGTTGCGACGTTGCATTGCGTATAGGTGCGCATTACTTTTGAAATTTCTGTTTGTGGTTGGTTTTCGGTTCGGTTTTCGAATAAAAATTAGTACATTTTCCCGTTTATGATCCGGTGTGTTTTTTTTTCCTCTTAAAATCTGTTCTGTAGGTAAAATTATGTAAAGTAAAAGGGTGATTATCGCAAAAACGACCCCTCGCCTGTTTTAGATTCCCTATCTTTAAATTCAAAGAATTATGGGGATTTTTTTAAATGAATACCATCAGTTGAATGTCTTTAAATCAAAACCATACAAATCCGATTTTCTTTAAATCAAATTCTTGATTTTTTTTGCAATTTTGTATTAAAAACATCATTCCCGTCTGTCGCAATCCAAAATTAATAACAAAATACCATTTTTCTGAAAAAAATAATAAATGAAACTGTCTTTTACAATTAATTCTATTGAAAAACACAAGTAACTTTTTATATTTGTAAACATATTTAAAAATAATCTGTTTTTAATTTTTTTCCTTAAGCCAAAGTTTGTCTTTATGTTTTTTTATCATTCCCGTTCGTACACGGTGAATTTGAAATAAAAAGAAGGGATAAAATTCCAAGAATCCTTAAACCAGTAAAAAAGACGCGCTGATGCCTGTTTAGTCTTGTCTGAGCGGCCAGAGAGTAAAGGTGCATATCTCGAGTAGCTGTAATAAATGCCTGTTTGAAAATTGTGTAACCAAATGAGTCATCATTCCCATCGTAAGTGTTTTTTTTTTTTAATATTCTAGGAATAACAGTAAGTTTTTTTGCTTAAAAGCTTTGTGAATCTGCCTTTTTCTTATTTTGACTTGATTTTTGCTATTTGCTAATTAGTTAAAACCAAAAAATTAAGAAAACCTACTAAAACATCATTCCCGTCGTCGTCATTTCCGTCCATTTTTAAACAGACGGGAATGACGCAAAGCGAACGTGAATGACATTTATTTAAAATTTCTTGAAACCAATGCTTGTTTCAGATAAAAATGGCTAAGATCAAGAAAGTCATTAATGCCAAAGATAAAGAGCGTTAAAGAAAAGATCGTGAAAGGGCCAGAGAACGTAGAAGACAAATTCGTGAAGATCCTGAGAGAAAAGAAATGCAACGACAGAAAGAACATGAAAAATATCTAACAAAAAAAGATAAAGGTATTAAAAAAAAAATGCAGACTTGACACCAAGAGAAAAGAGAAAACAGCGTAAACAATGGAAAATTAATTCTAAAAACTATAGGGACATGAGAAAGAAAACAAGCGAGTTAGCTAAAAGAATAGAAGAAAACACACCACCCCCGTCTATGTCTGAAGATGATATTGAAGAGCCCCAAGCAAGAATGCATTGTCATAGAAAAAAATTGATAAACCGCAATAAGATTAAGCGACATCGAGAAAAACAAAAGTTACGAGGAAAAATGCAAGAGCTAAGACGTACATATTTAAAATATAAGAAAAAATATGAAAGAATTCAGAATGAAAAGGGTCAGCCAAAACGGTCAGCAAAAATTTCGTCACCTCCTAGTTCTACACTTGATCCGGAAAAAACAATTGACCCTTACATTTCCTGTGTGAAGATTGACCCCAGCAAAACAGAAGCAATAAAAAAAGCTTATTATTTCTGAAGTAATAAAAGATCAATTAAAAGATTCATATAAAAACATTAAAACTAAATATAAAGCAATTCTTTAAAACTATTGTGCAAGGAAAGATAGTAAAACAGAAACAGCTAACATGAACATTATCCAAATTCTTTAAATACGGCAAATTCAGGGCAAAAAGACAACGCGAACAAAAATGTTATCTGATCTAAAAAAAACTATTGGAAGAAGATAGTAGCAGCCGCATGTGCCCAGGTAAAAAGGACTTTGTCACAAAAAATAAGCAGACACATCAAAAACGATTTCTAAACAACACACTAAAAAAATTGTACTTAGAATTTTCAAAAAAACATCCTAACATAAAGATAAGTTACACCTACTTTTGTCGATCGAAACCATTTTGGATTATTCCAATGAAAGTGCAAGATAGAGATACTTGTAAATGTATTACACATGCAAATATTCAGCTGTTAGTGCATGGGTTGCATGTTAGTAAAATACTAAAAGACAAAGATATTCAATATGTTTTAAAGAAAATTTGTTGCTTCAGCAAAAATGAGTAATGCCTATTTAGGCAATGTACAAATTGTTGCTTTAAAAGAGTCCAATACCAGATATCTGACAAAACCAAAACAATTGGATTTTATCAATAAAAACAAAACATACAACACATAAAACAAAAGTACTTTGACCATAAAACAAGGACTACAAAAGTGTCAGCAAAAATTGGAAAACAAATCATAGAAAAGACAACGGAACTTGCTGTTGAGCTTTTTGAAAGTAAAATATAGTTATTTATGAAACACAATGCTAGAATTTATCATCAACAAAATTCAATCCACTTTATAAAAGAAAATATTCGTCACACAGAAATATTAGTTCATTGTGATTTCAGTGAGAATTACAACCTAAATTACTTTGAAGAAACAAGCTTTCCACTTTGGCGGGTCCAGGCAGCAAATCTCCATGCATACCGTGGTAGTATATTCTACCTTTGGAACTACCAGTTTTTGTTCATTGTTCGAATCCTTAAAGCACGATATAAAACGATATATAAACATTATATCCTGGAAAATACTGATCTTGACACTTTTCACTTTTTAAGTGACTCACCATCAACTCAGTACAGAAACAAGCATATGTTTTAATTTTTGGCTCACCATATCAGCAAAATTTTTCCCACAATAAAGTATATCACGTGGAACTACCAAGAAGCTGGCCCCCGATGGTATCGGAGGTGTGTGTAAACGTACTGCAGATCGAGTTATCAGTCACGGTAAAGACATTCAAAATTTTAATGAGCTGGTTCAAGTACTCAATGATAATAATTGTCCCGGCGTCAAGATCCTGACCATATCTACAGATGAAATAAATAAAATGACTGAAACAATAATGAGAAATAAAATTATGACATTTTTTGGGTACAAAAATGTAGATGAATTTTATATGAAAACATTCATAATTTAATATCCTACACGTTCATATAATAATATCGATTTTTAGGTATACTGCCCTTTTGCCCGTTATGATTTTTTATTACCTTCGGATTTTGAATTAATATAATAAAGCCTTCATTCCGTGAAAATTTCAGCTTGTAACCCCGAGGTGCGCCATTCTTTTATATTGTTTGTTAATTTTTTATGTGTCTAGTATATTTTTATATTTTATTGTATATCTATTATCGATCTTATATATTTAATCTGAACATAATATTATACCATTTGGAACTCTGTTCGATTGTGTGCTTATGACTAATGAACCGTTGCGTCGTGGAACTAAAAGAAATAAATGAGCTTATGGATGGTATCATGCAGATTCATTAGGGATATTTCTATGTTATTTATCGAATATGAAAATGTTGACACAATATCTTTGCTGCTTCATATATTTACGAAT
>MU186553.1:63037-88507 GCA_016904865.1 Pissodes strobi | reverse complement strand
ACATTTTGTGTATAATATCCTATACCTATCTTTAGCTGTTTACCAAATATTGACAGTTGAAACTCGGGTATTTTGACACTTTGACAGGCTCTAAAATCTAAACCGCACAACATCAAGGAAGACGGTTTGCACATTACTATCTTAAGTTTTTATAAACTATCGAATGGCAGTATTTTCGAATTTAATCTGCGGATAAAATTAACCGGAACTTTTAAACCTCGGGTTAAATTCAAAGTTACTATCATTGGATAGCTTATGACAACCCAAGATAGGAATGTTAGTCCAAGAGCCAGTGACGCACGTTTCATGAAGTGTTTGATGCACCTTGTAATTTTGTATAGTAGTATCTACTGGATAGATAAGCAGGTAAACATGTGTTGGCCTGACCTATCTGGAGACACCAGGTACTACGCATAAGAGAATGGTTTAAAAAATATATGGCCCAAAAAAAGTGCTTGATTCAGAGGCCAACAAACACCAATAGAAAGTTAAGATAATTTAAAACACAGAACTAAATAAGGCAGACACTTTTGAGGGGGTTAACATTTAACAAATATACCCCAAAGTTGTTTTTTTAATAATCCAAATGAAGTGCTTGATTCACGCTGAAATTTTAACGTCTTAATTTCATATAGTAAAGAATAATTACAAAAAAGCAGACACCTTTTCCGCGGTTTAATTATTGACCAACATGAAAATAAATATTGCTTATACTAGAGAGAGATAGGCTGTGCGCAGTCATAAACACCGCTCGTCGAGCACCATAGGATCACCCTTTAGTATGTGTGCACTATAAAAAAAAAACGTAGGCGAGATCAACGATTACCGGCGTAATCCTATTATTCCAATCCCAATGTCTTTGTGTCTATTCGATGGAACAATTTGTAAGACTGGTATCAGATTCCGTGCGCCAGAACGATACTCTATTTATATCTGTCCACAGTACTGGATGAACTTTGTTGCTTAGGTATATATGTAGCTTGTATACCTTCGTTTCTATTTTGGACAACTACTTTCGTTTTTCGCGTGTTTGTTCTCGTAGAAGTGCTTGGCTGGCTCTATTTAGGATTTTGTTGGCTCTTCTTGGTTACAGGTAGTAGGATAACCTTGTATATGTTGGTTGAAGGTTATTGTTGCGGCATCTTATCAGAAAGATGATGTCGCTTTCCGTTGTTGAAACCGTGGATCTCAGCTTTTCAAACTTTCTGATGTCTTGTAGTGTCCTCTCCCCGTAGAGGTGTAAAATGTTAGTTTGTAGGTTTTCACGGATGGTGGAAAATGTATAGACAGTATTCCGGGTGTCAATCCGTTCGTCTTGAAATTCTTCATCTTTACGACGTTTCGCGAGAATCGCATATAGCATTATCAAGTGTTGCTCGCTCCGCTTCTGAGCTCGAACTGATGCTGGGATCCGTTTGCGTCTGCTTTTATAGGCTGGCGTCTGCGCAGATTGTAACGTGGCATAGACTCCTCCGTTGATTTAATTTTCCTTGCTTTGGCAATATTCTTGTTCATTTGTTGAGTGAAGCCGGATTGATTTTCTTGAACCTTGAGAAAAGATTTCCAAATTTTTGGGATATTGAGAGCGTCGTCTCGCTTATTGAGCTGTTTGTTCTTTTCGATTTCTAGAACTTCTCTGATTATGCGAGTTTTGTAGTGGTCCACTTTGGCTACTTGTCTAGCGTTGTTGAAGTAGATCGAGTGTCCTGTTGTTAAGTGGTGTTGGAAGAGCGCTGCTGTGGTCTATTTCGTTCTGATGCTGTTCTTATGCTCCTGGATTATAGTTGAAATTCGTCTATTTGTCTGCGCTATGTATGATTTTTGACAGTCCCCTGTGCTGCACATTCCTTGGTTCTCAAGCCGTGCTTTTTCCTTTGGATTTCCTACTATTTGTGCTAAGGTTTATTGCGGCTTGTCTTAATTTGATGCTTCCGTAGGATTCTGCCGACTTTGTCAGTAACTCCCTTTATACACTATGTCCACGGATAGAGGTCCCAAGAGGACAAAAGGACTAAAAATTTAATTTTTCGACAAAAAGTCACTCTTCATAAAAAGTTCTGCTTGTTTTGAAAAGTCCATTGGCATACTTCAAATTTGAAAATATTATACAGGGGAATAGAAAAACAAGAAAACGTGAAATAATATCAAGAGTTAACTACCCTTATTTTTTGTTTTGGACCAAAGTGGCAAATAAAAAAAATCATTTTAAATTCTATCCAAAGACTAATTCTAAAATTTCAACCCAATATTCAAAACATCTCAAGATGAAGGATCCGTCTTTTAAAGATAAGCAAATATTTTATTAAAAAAAGTTGTTTATAATGTCAAGAAGACCTGAAATAAAACAAATAAACTTTATAAGAAATTAAGTGTAAAAAATTATTGTATTCATTTAAAAACACCTCCCACGTACTCGATGCATTTCTCAAACTGTCGCCTAATGTGATAATAACTTCTTCTTATCTTTTGAAGCGAAATCCTTTGTTTTAGAATGTCAATATTATTTTCAATGGGTTGTTCATACGTTAGTTGCTTCAAACGGGCCCCAAGAAACGCATCAGCAATTGTGAGATCCGGACTCCTCGCAGGCCTCACAATTTGACCATTTCGCCAATCCATCGATTTCCGAATTTATTATTAAGCCATTCCGTGACTTCGCGAGCATAATGTGCCGGGCAGCCGTCTTGTTGAAAGTACGTTCTTCCACGGTAATGTAATGGCAGCTCATCTAACTGGTCCGAAAAAAAAGTTTCCAACATTTCCATGTACGAAATTCTATTGCGTGTACCCTCAAAAAAATATGGTCCGATTATCCCGTAATATGTAATGCCACACCAAAAGTTAACCTTTTTAAAAAATTGTCGTCGTGTAGGAATTCTAAATTCTGGATTTTCTGTGCCCCAGTATCATACGTTTTGCGAAGCTACCGTACCATTTGTGGAAAAAGTGGGTTCATCTGAGAATAAAATAAGTTTGTGAAATTTACTATTTTCAATTAAAATTTTGTCCCCCTATCCACAATCAAAAATCTAGCCGTTTACTTGGTCTCCATCTTCTAAAGTTTGATTAAAATGTGGTTTATATGAAAAAGATATTGACTTTTAATATTTTTTGAATTTGACTTTTTTGGATAATCTGCAAGTTTTGAGGTCGTTTTCGTAACGATAGAACACGGCTTTCCATAACAGACTGCAAGACGACAACTGTAGCCCCATCATAGTCGTTAAAAGGTTTCTTCTTCTTTTTTAAATTTTTTACCGACCCTGTATACTTGAGTTCTTGACCAGTTGACGAATTCCACGTATTGAAACTGAAACCCCTTGAAATTTTTCGACAAATCGTTCTTATACATATCTGTATGAACAGTCGCCAGCTCCATAACACTGCATCAAAAATATTTTTTGTTCGAGAGTTAGCATTTTGGAAATATTTTTTAAAACAAAGTTATAAAATTAATATCTAAGAGTGTGTCACTGTGACATTTATTGTCATACACAGGTAAAGGATACGTGAAATGACGTAAAATAGTATAAATTAGAAATTAAATTAAAAACTTTACAGAAAAATAAAATTTGGAATACTGAGTTGAAATTTTAGGAATGGTCTTTGGATAGGATTTAAAATGTGCTTTTTATTTGCCACTTTGATCCAAAACGAAAAATAAGGGTAGTTTACTCTTGATAGTATTTCATATTTTCTTGTTTTTCGACCCCCCTGTATAATATTTTCAAATTTAAAGTATGCCAATAGACTTTCCAAAGCAAGCAGAACTTTTTATTAAGAGTGAGTTTTTGTCGAAAAATTAAATTTTTAGTTGTTTGAGACCTCTATCCGTGGACATACTCTATATGGAAGTATGGTTTTTTGCATGTTATGTTCCTCGTTGCTTTCTGGTCTCTTCCTTGTTTGTTTTTGTTGATTGATTACCATCCTAATGTTGTTTCCAGAGTAGCCACTTTATTTAAGGGCGTTTGTTGTTTGTTTTGTGTGATGAACACCGATGAAACTTCTTTAATAATACTTAAAACAAGTATAATATATTTTAAATCGCATGTTTTCTGCATTCCATTGAAGCTTATCTTATTCTTTAATCAGATTCCTTTAATGCTCAAAACAGGTATAATAAAATCTGTTTTGTATTTCATTGAAGCATGTCGTATGTTTACAGACAGAATAGTAATATTTACTTTAAATCCAATTTATATTTATTTTAAGAATATATTCCACTTTGAAGAACTTATGTGATTCTTACTTAAAGTATAATACAGAATCTATTGAAATATAGGTATAAAATAAATATATCAATCTTCATGAAACAATACTACCCCTATGCTTGTTTCAAGTATCTACTCTTCTTAAATCAGTACTAACTTAATCTTACTAAATAAGAATAAAGTTTTATTTGATTGAAGAGTAACTATACTTGCAGCCTAAGAAATGCAGTTTAGCGTTGACTTAAGATTAATAATCTTATTATAAGAATAGTTTTTTTTTCTGTGTACACTTATACGAAAGAGAAGGTATGCTAAGACAATGATTAATATTATAAAGAATATTAAATGCTTCAAATAAAAATATCTTTATTTTTCTACCTTGTAATCCCATCAATATTATTTCATAAAATAAATATATTCCCCACAATTTTATTACTTCTCGTCACGTTTGACAGAGCACGCAATTAGAGCCGCTCGCTAGTCCGACTGGTGGTTTGATTTTATTTAAAACAATGGAAAGGAGGGACTTCGGCGATTACAAAGTGGGTGGTGGCATGCACCGCCCCGGAAATACACAAGCACCACCCGAATTGTCGGTAGTGAACAATACAGAGTGAAAAATCAAGAACTGGTTAAAGTTGTTTAAGGAAAATACTTAATAATTATTATTATATTAAGAATAAGTCCACCCTAATCGAGGGGAACTCGTATTATTATTCCTTGCATTTTTATAGTGTGTCACACCCACATGTCAGTTATTACTTATCCGATTTGAATGAAATTGGACGGTATGTGTGTATAATCTTAGAGTAACCAACAGCATGCTATAAAATTTGATTTTTTACCATTTAAGTTTGATTTATATTCATCTCTTAACATTTTTTCCAAGGATATGAATACTATGGATGCCATTGTTGGAACAATTTGATTATTGAATTGACAATTTACTGTCATACGGATTTATCTGAAGGCAACTGTGTGACTTCTACACACACAAAAAAACGGAATACCTAATAGGTACCCGAGGTATCTAGGGATACAGTAATTGTTAGTTACCATGTCATCTTGAAATAGTTGAATTAAATATTTCAACGTCAAAATTTCAGTTTATTTTTTTCGTTTTCTTTTGAACATTTAAATTTCGAAATTCAAGTCATACATCACTAGCGGCTTGCAAACTTTAATTTGCAAGTGCCATCTAAATTATTTAGTGAACAGAAGCGCGAAGATCATGGCGTTTGTGTGCCCCGACAAAAGCCAAAAGCGGAAGGAGTTGCTGAATAGCCTGAAGTGCCTTATGGACCAAATGGGCGGTGGGGATGCTGGATGTTGCCCACCACCATCCTGTCCATCGCCTTGTTGCCCGTCAGTAAACAGTTGTCTTGGACCCGTAATTGAAATTTACGATCCTTTACCAAAACCTTGTTTGCCTATTTGCAGCCCCACATGTGGACCGTGCTGTCCCCCCGCCTGTGGTCCATGCTGTCCTCCCAGTTGTCCACCTCCAGGATGTTGTCCGCCAGCCGGATGTTGCCCACCAGCTGGATGCTGTCCACCTACATGCACTCCAGGTAAAATATGGTGAACACATTACTTATAGGAATTTCCTACATAACGTGAATGCTTTTGGTAATTATTATAGCCCCATCATAAAAATTCGCTATTTTTACATTTCTAGGTATTCTAATGCATTAAAGAAGTAAATTTGAAAGAAAATAAATTGGCGGAATCACGATTTGCTGCATATTTCTTATATTGTTGTTCAGTTATTATAATGGAAATATAAGCACTTATTAGAGAGGGATAATAACTGGATAAAAACCCATCACAGAAAATTGGTTTTTTAAACAAATGTTCTGGTGTCATATAAGCACTGCGATTTTGAAGCTTTGTTTGAGTTCTGTGGAAAGCTTACATCAAATGGGACACATTAATGCAAAAAAAAATTCCGGATGAAGTACATTTTCGCAAAATAAATTCAAAATAAAGATTAAAATTTAAGGTACACTTTTCCGGTTCTGGTAAACTTCACGACCCTCGGAATTTCGCAATTTTATTTTTTTCACTAGAAAGGGGGTATCCTATAGAGTAGTTTAAGAGAAAAAAATTTGCGGATCCCCCATATTTGAGCCGAAAAAAAGCCCCCAAAGTTCGAGTTTTGAGGTTAAAAGCGAACTTCCTCTACTATTTTACTGCACTTTTCTTTGCTTTGTTGACTTTGTTTGAAAGCTTACCTTAAATAGAACAGCTTAGAACACAAAAGTAAATTAAATTTGCTAATATATCAAAAAAGTTTTAAAAATTGATGTCATACTAACAATAATCAACAATCAATCGAAGACGAGTAAAAAGCGGCAAATTTTAGCCCCTGGAATACCTACGCTGATGCCAAACTTATTCTAGTTGCTTGACCCGTCTTGGGCAGCTTGGGCTCAAGTTTCTTCTTTTAGCGGAAATCGGTTACAAAAAATATCGTTCTATAGGACCATTCTACACAAGAATACTAGCACAAAAATAAAGTTTCTTTTCTTCGCAAATGTTTTGTTTTCCAGAAAATTAGATTTTTCTTTATATGATAATTTAACTAAAACCTGTATTTGGATAATTTTCCCATTATTATTTAATCAGTTATGTAAGAAATATTTGTTTATTTAGTATACAGTAACCTCCCCAAATACAAATTCATAAAAAAAATTCTGCGGAAGTGCATCATTTTAATTTTTTCGAATCTAGAATAACTGAAATCAGTTACATGAAAACATGTTTCTGTTTTACATTCTAAATATTTGGTCAATATTTACTTTGCACACTTATTGGCTACCACAAAAATAAAAATACCGACATATTCTACGTTACTTCTCTTACCATCTCCCACACATTAAATGCTGCGCAAATGTTTCTACTTATCAGAAAAAAATAACAAAGTTTACAAAATGCAGTTATGTTAAACCATCCGACATGTTCCAAACTTATACTATCTCGCTCTCGCACACTCATTATTTCACCTTCTCTTTTTTAACATAACGCAACGGTCCAAACGGATCTAAAAAACGCAAGCAAAAAGCAAGGCAGGCGTAATAGCGATACAAGAATAAGTAATTTTACCAGCTTCTTTTCTTAAAAACCAAAAATATAACTGTTTTCTTTTGCATTTTAAAATGATAACATTTCTGGCACGTCAACATGACACTATTTCAACTTTCAGCATTTCGATTTCTTAAATTATGTGATCTAGCATCTAGTTAGCTTAGCACGGCTCAGCCAGCTGTCATTCTATGAATAGGTGTTGCCAAGTGTAATTTCTGTTCGGTTCTAAAATACGGTATCTTGTTGGATACATTCAACCAACACTTTATACATGGTGATTCAGAAGTACTTTGTATTTATTAAAATAATAAATAATAATAATAATAATAATAATTCGCTATTTTGAGTTACGCAAGACGCTCGCTATTTAACGACCAAAAGAGAGAGAGACAAATGCGCCCTTGTTTGGTATATTTGGATTAGTTAAGAAAGTACCACGCGTAGCGCGCTCGTTTTGTTAATTTGGGATAATTATGGTTTTGTGTTAGGCGGGGTTGGTCAAGCGCATAGCGCGCTCGTCTCAATGCTCTCGTTTGGTTAATTAAAGTTATTTTCGATTATTTTTGCTTAATCTGGGATACCGAAGACAAGCCCGCGTAGTGCGCTTGCCTCTTCTTTATTAATTAGGGTTAGTCTGGGGTGGTTTTGCTTAGTTTAAGTTAAGAACGAGACAAGCGCGCGTAGCGCGCTTGTCTCTTTATTTTGACAAATTAGGGTTAGTCTGGGTTAGTTTTGATTAGTTTGGGTTAGTTTTGGTTAGTTTGGGTTAGTTTTGGTTAGTTTGGGTTCGTTTGGGTTGGTTTTGCTTAGCCTGGGTTAGTGAAGAGATAAGCGCGCGTAGCGCGCTTGCCTCTTTACATTGCTTAATTAGGGTTAGTCTGGGTTAGTTTGGGTTTGTTTGGGTTGGGTTGGGTTAGTTTGGGTTAGGTTTTGGGCGCTTGCCTCTTTACATTGCTTAATTAGGGTTAGTCTGGGTTAGTTTGGGTTGATTTTGCTTAGCTTGGGTTAGTGAAAAGACAAGCGCGCGTAGCGCGCTTGTCTTTTTACTTTGCTTAATTAGGGTTAGTCTGGGTTAGTTTTGGTTAGTTTGGGTTAGTTTTGGTTAGTTTCGGTTGGTTTTGCTTCGTTCGGGTAATAACTGGTTAATTAGGGTTAGTCTGGGTTAGTTTTTGTTAGTCTGGGTTGGTTTTGCTTAGTATGAGTTAGTGAAAACACAAGCGCGCGTAGCACGCTTGTCTCTTTACTTTGCTTAATTAGGGTTAGTCTGGGTTAATTTTGGTTAGATTCAATTAGTTTGGGTTGGTTTTGCTTAGTTTGGGTAATGAAGACACAGTGAGATCATTGGGGGCGAAGGAAAAATTATAGAAATTGACGAGGCGAAAATTGAGAAAAGAAAATATAATCGGGGACTATACAAAGCGATTCCACGTTTTTTGGAAAAATGCAGCGGCGCTTTACCCATTAGTGCTTCATCCATTTCCATGTAAGTAATTTCAATAATTGATATTCCATGCACCTGCCCTGGGACATTTACCTACTTGAAAATCAAAAATGTTAGTCAAGTGTGACAACATTGCAAATAAATTTTCATTATTAACGTCAAATTGGGAGAGTTCGCGTTTAAATGTCTTCCTAAATGGCCTCATTTATGATTTTTATTTTTCAATTTTTAGCGTCAAAAGTGTTTTGCGCAATATGTAACGTGTCACAAAACACTTCTAATACTGTCTTCTACACGTCACATAAAAATTTTTTGCAAAATTCGAAAAGTGCTCAAAGTAAATATTTACCAAATATTTTTCTAAACATAATACCGCAAAAAACTTCTCGCGGAAATAAGTCATTTTCATTTTTTGAGTTAGTTTGGGTTAGCTTTGGTTAGTTTGGGTTAGTTTCGTCTCGTTTAGGCCACCAGGCACTTGCGTAAAGAAAGGCTTGCGCGAAGCGCAAGCCTTTCTTCACGCAAGCCTTTGCGAAACAATTTCTGTTAGCTTAGATTAGTTTGGGTTAGCTTTGGTTAGTTTGGGTTAGTTTCGTCTCGTTTAAGCCACTACGCACTTGCGTGAAGAAAGTCATTTTCATTTTTTGAGTTAGCTTGGGTTAGTTTGGGTTAGTTTGGCTTAGCTTTGGTTAGTTTGGGTTAGTTTCGTCTCGTTTAAGCCACTACGCACTTGCGTGCAAGCCTATGCGAATCAATTTCGGTTAGCTTTGGTTATTTTGGGTTAGCTTTGGTTAGTTTGGGTTAGCTTTGGTTAGTTTGGGTTAGTTTCGTTTCGTTTAAGTCACTACGCACTCGCGTAAAGAAAGGAATGCGCTAAGCGCAAGCCTTTCTTCACGCAAGCCTAGGCCAAACAATTTCGGTTAGCTTGAGTTAGCTTTGTTAATTTGTTCGTTTCTTCTTAATAAAACCGTTTTTAAAAATATTAATAATTACCTACTTGGATAAGCTTCAAACTCAAGAGAATGGACACAACTTGGCAACACTGTAAGTACTGTTTAATATTAGTAGAGTTTTAGCACTGCAATGTTGCGGAAATGGCTTGCTTTTTGACAATTTTAACCTCAAAACTCGAACTTCGGGAGCTTTTTTTCGGCTCAAATATGGGGGATCCGCAATTTTTTTTCTCTTAAACTACTCTATAGGACTCCCCCTTTCTATTGAAAAAAAAATGTTGCGAAATTCCGAGGGTCGTGAAGTTTACCAGACTCCCGAAATTGTTTCGCCTAGGCTTGCATCAGGAAGTTGCTCTATACTAAATAAACAAATATTTCTTACATAACTGATTTCAGCCCGAGAATAGCAACTGCAGAGAAGCGACAACATAAATAAATCCCGCCCAAAAATTTGGAGTGGGAGGTAAACCGGCCAACTGTCATCTCCACGTGCTTGTCAGTTTGTTTAGTCCGAGATTTGTTTAGTACAGTCGTCGACGACAAAATTTTTGCGTGAACGCCAATTTTCTTTAGTTTGTTTTTGTGTTAATTATTATTGAAGTGACTTCTTTAGCGAGGGTAAAGTCACAAAAAATGACCCGCTTATGAAAGTGAAACGCCCCTTTAATTAAGCATGTTCCAGTATAGCTAGAGGGCTGAAATTTTTAGAACATGTAGCCGGGGTAAACTGAGGATCCTGGATGAAAATGGACCCCGTACCCCCCCCCCCCCCCCCCCCCTTCGGCGAGGAGAGGGGGAGAAGAAAAAACTGAAATATTTAATTTTGGAAGAACGAGAAGGGTTACGGGGTCGAAATTTTTATGGTAGGTGCGCCTCATGGGGGGCTACCTTTAAACATATGGGGGACCTGGGCTCTAATTTAAGGAAGATTGTGGGGAAAAAAGTTTTTTTGGCGATATCTATGCAAGTGAGCCTGGAACCAAAAATCTGACAAGTCATCGCTTGTGTCACAGGATAAAAAACTTAAAAGATTGATCGGAAAGTTAATACAAGTACTTTAAAAAAAATAAGGAAAAAAAAATTAAAAAAAAAAGTTTGAGAAACGCGGTTTTTGGCAAAAAAAGCGAAGGAGTTCAGCTACGAGGTCGGAAACGGGAAGAAAAAAATTCTATATGGAATTTTTTTTTTAAATGGGAAAAAACTAAAAAAAAACGTAAAAAAATTTTCGGAAAGTTAATAAAAGTATTATAAAAGGAAAGAAGAAAAAAAAATAAAAAAAGATAAAAGATTGTTCGGAAAGTTAATAAAAGTATTATAAAACTAAATGAGAAAAAAAAATAATAAAAAAAGGAAAAAAACTATTCGGACAGTTAATAAGAGTATTATAAAACGAATTAAAAAAAAAACTAGTAAGAAAAAAAAAAGAGAAATGAGGTTTTCGGTAAAAAAAAGTTGAAAAAAAAACAAAAAAAAATAAAAAAAGGGTCGAAACCAGGGGCAAAAGTTGAGAAAAAAATTTAAAAGAAGATAAAAACTCAATTCCCAATATATATTTCAGAAGTTGCACTTCAGTTGTTTGCTTATAAAGGTGAGGTACATATTTTTTTTGTAAAATATTTTTTTCTACTCTTATAGTCACTTTCTTACGTACAGTTTACTTAATAAGTAAATAATTCTTACACACAAGTATGCGTAAAGAATACTAACGCAGAGTCGTACGTTATAATGCATAGTGTGCCAATCAAATTAAGTTTTAAACCGCTCAAATCGCGAGACCTCGGCATCGCGTTACCTGTGCTTTGATTTTTTTTTTGGCAATTTTTATTGTTTGTACTGTTCGGTGACAGCAACATTATTTAAGAGTTGATGTTCAAATCAGTAATAATTGTTAGTATTACTGGCATTTTAAAAGTAGTCTTAGAAAAAGTATAGTACACTACTTGAATGGAAATTTGCTTATTACAACCTCGTTCGATTACAGCCCATGCTCGCTGCGCTCCTTCGTGCAGTAATCTGTTTGCAATAAGCTACTTCATGCTCGTTATGTAATATACTATTGTGAACTGTGTTTATCTTCAAAGATTAGATTTGGTTAGTTTGGGTTAGTCGCCCAATCAACTTCGGTTAGTTTTACTTATTTTAGTCATTTGAACCAGTTCCGATACTTTATAATCAATTTTAATACATTTGGTTGGTTTGGGCTAGTCGTCGAATCAACTTAGGGTTTGTTTCACTTAGTCTCAACTTATTTTACTTGTTTGAGCCGGTTCCTATACGCTGTAAACAATGTTAATAGATTTGGTTAGTTTGGGTTAGTCGATTCAACTTTCGGTTAGTTTCACATATTCTCATTTGAATCGGTTCCGATACGTTATAATCAATTTAAATAGATTTGGTTAGTTTGGGTTAGTCGTCCAATCAACTTTTGGTTTAGTTTCACTTAGTTTCAACTTATTTTAGTCATTTGAATCGGTTCCGATACGTTATAATCAATTTAAATAGATTTGGTTAGTTTGGGTTAGTCGTCGATTCAGCTTTCGGTTAGTTCAATATATTCTCAACTTATTTTAGTCATTTAAAGCGGTTCCGATACGTTATAACAATTTTAATAGATTTGGTTAGTTTGGGTTAATATAATCGATTCAACTTTCGGTTAGTTTGGGTTTCACTTAGTCTCAACTTATTTTAGATATTTGAGTCGGTTCCGATACGTTATAATCAATTTTAATAGATTTGGTTAGTTTGGGTTAGTCGTCCATCAACGATACGAAAATTTCGTAACCCGAGATGAAAACATAAACCATGTCGTGATGAGACCTTGAAAAATCACTTTCATGAAGCCAAAGAAGTATTCACTGCAAAAAGGTTAGAACGCGACAAATCAGTAAACTCTGAGTTAAACCGTTAAATTCTAAAAGATTACTATTCATAATACATTTCTAATAAAGTAAATAATAAACATGTAATTAATTACTCGTTTTATCGGTGTATAGCATTTTTTTTTCTCTTCATTACATTTCTCTCAGTGTATTAAACCGGTCATCTGTCACATATGACAAATTGAACTCTCCAACTTCAAAGGTGCCGACGGCTTTTGTCGCTTCTCTGCGGTTGTTATTCTCGGTTTCAGCTAAGCGAAAGTTTGATCCGGTTTGAGTTAATTCAGAGACAAATGAAAGGTTGTTTAGTTAGTCTAAGGCAAGGCTGCCCAACCCCAAGCCCGCGGGCCACGATGTGGCCCGCGAACGAATAATAAATGGCCCGCGTGAGCAAGTTTCATTTTCATAGGGTGAACAAAATTGTAAGTACCAAAACGTCAAAGCTAACGCTTCACTTCACTCTCACGAAACACTGTGACGAGACGGGTGGAGGAGATGTCGGTTGATATCAGCGACCAGATCCAAGAGATCGTAAGAAAGTGCAAATGTTTTTGTTGGCGTTAGACGAAACTGGCGATTTAACGAATAGAGCTCAGTTTGATGTTGTTCTTTGCATTCATGAACATTGGAATGTATTTCAAGATTCACTAGAATTATGTACTACAACCCAAAGAAAAGACATTTTTGCGAAAATTAAGGAATGCGCTGAAAAAAAGACTTTACCATGGGATAAAATGAAAACAATTTGCACTGATTGTGCACCTGCAATGACCGGGAGAAACAATGGTTACATTGCTTTGGTACAAAATTACTTGGATCGAAAAATATTTTCATACCATTGCATCATCCACCATGAAGCATTGTGTGCAAAGGACATGAAGTTGAATGACTTTATGGGGCCAGTAAAACGCTGCATAAATTACAAACGTGCAAAAGCTCTTCACAGACGTCGATTCAGGGTTTTATTTGAAGAAGATATCAGAGAATATGGAGAGTTACAACTGTACTGCGCTGTGCGATGGCTGTCAAGGGGCAACATATTGAAACATTTCTTCAACTTGAGAGAGCAGGTGTTGGAATTTTTAGAGGAAAAAAAAGCGTTATCTTTGGAAACCGATTTACTGGAAGAAGAATCCTGGTTGAGTGATATTGCATTTCTTGTTGACATAAAGTACCTTAATATTTCAAATCTCAAATTACAAGGTAAAAATTGTTCACTTCCAAATATGTTTACTTTGATAAGCAGATTTAAAGTTAAATTAAATCTGTTTTTAGTTAATTTACCTAACGAAAATGTTTACTTTTTCCCACACTCAAAGATTTGAAAGAGAAGCTCAATATCGCCACTATCAATTGTACTAGGTACGAATCTAAAATTAGATGCTTATTAGAGTCGTTTCAGAGCAGATTCCAGGACCTTGAAAGTATAAAAGAAAATTTACATATTTTTGTGACTCCTTTTACAATCAGTTTGACTGAAATAATTAGTTATCCTGCCAATATTCAGTTGGAACTCACTGAACTGCAAAATCATTCAGCACTAAAAAACCTTACATAAAAAATATCTTCAAAGTCAGAAGCTTCTTCAGAAGAACTTGTAGATTTTTGGAAATTGGTGCCAAAAGAAGACTTTCCTGAAATAACTGACCTGGCCTTTCAATTTTTAAGTAGTTTCGGATCAACATAATGTTTGTGAATAGAGTTTTTCAAATCTTAATTATATAAAAAATAAATACCGCACATCTCTAACTGAGCAACATATTTCTGATTTTTTGTTACTGTCAACATCTGATGTGACGGCTAACATAGGAAAATTATTAAAACCCAAACAATTTCAAAAATCACATTAATTATACCAATTATTTAAAATTTTAGATTTTGATTTTTGTTAATTTTGATTCTTTATTTGGCAAAAGATGCTATTTATTTTATTATTTTAAATTAAACGGCAATTTTCAGGATGTTGCATTTCTTTTATGGCACAATAACTTAATTTAAGTTAAGGCTTATTACTTATTGTTATCAAAAGTAACAAAAATATGAACTGTCAGTGGTTAGTGGCCCGCCTGTGATTTTGAATCATCAATTTTGCCCAACTGTTAAAAAGGTTGGGCAGCCTTGGTCTAAGGTGTGCAAGATGCAAGCGCGCGTGTCTTTTTCATAACTCTGACTAACCCTGGTTAATTAAGGGTAGCGTGGGTTAGTTTTAGTTGGTTTGGGTTAGTTAAGAAACAAATGGGAGCTTGTTTCTTAAATAACTCAGATTAACTAAGAGAGTACGAGGCGTAGTGCACTTCTTTTGTTAGTTTAGGTTAATTTAGATTTTCTGTTAGGTGTACCTTATTTGGTTAATTAAAGTTAGTTTTGATTATTTTGGGATGGTTGTTAATTAGGATTAATTTTGCTTAGTCTGGGTTAGTTTTAGTTAGTCAGTTATTCTACTTTATGAAACATGTACAGGGTTATCCAACAAGGACTAGACAAGGCGATTTTTTGACTTTCCCTATACTTTTATAAAAAAAAAACTGAAATAGCCATCTTATGTAATTTTCTACCGCGAATTCGGATATGTTCAGCAAAAAACAATTGAACATCAAATAAAAGTCCTAGGGGTCACTTTCCTATATTTTTAAATGGAACACCCTGTGTATTACTACATTTTTGGATTCTCTAGAAAAATCTAAACACATTTTGTGTATAATATCCTATACCTATCTTTAGTTTTTTACCAAATATTGACAGTTGAAAGTCGGGTATTTTGACACTTTGACAAGCTCTAAAGTCTAAACCGCACGAGATCAAAGAAAACGGTTTGCATATTCATATCTTAAGTTTTCATAAACTATCGAATGACAGTACCTTTGAATTTCA
The DNA here is from genome assembly GCA_016904865.1 of Pissodes strobi. Lineage (NCBI taxonomy): Eukaryota > Metazoa > Arthropoda > Insecta > Coleoptera > Curculionidae > Pissodes > Pissodes strobi. Next base: position 73,062 of record MU186553.1, on the reverse strand, counting down.
CCTGCGGATAAAATTAACCGGAACTTAAACCTCGCCCCGGTTACACCAAAAATGAAATCAATATCAATCGTTCTCACAAAATTTAAGAAAGAAAATTCATTGGTAAGACTGGATTTTATGGAATTCAAGGACAAGCATCTGAAAAGTATGTAAAATTTTATACTGATGCTTCAGTGGATATGAGACATCAGGAAACAGGTTTCGGAGTGTACTGCTCAAATTTAGAATACAGTACAACCCAAGTTGTGGCAATGCACCAACCAAGCAGTGGGCGGATGTTTGAAAAATAACGTTGGAAAGGCTGTAATATTCATTGTCAAAGTGCAATTAAAAAAATTAAAGAGGACGGAAACCAAATGAGCCTTGACCATATTTCCTTTCTCACAAAGCAAATTATATTAGAGGCTAATAATGTGAAAATAGAATTGTGTTGATTACTCTGGAATGAAGCAGCCGACAAGGTGGTCAATGTGTGAAGGATTTTCAGTGTCCCATAAAATATTTCATGGACAAAAATGAATTCATATCAATACTAAAATTTAATTATCTTAGACAAATGGACTAGAGCCTGGTTCAATACAACCACAAGGAAAAGCCAGAGATATACCAATCTTGAAAATAAATTCCCCGGTAAAACTTGGTATGAGGACTTAAAGTATGTAGATCGTTGCCTTTTAGTATACCATAATTAGAATGAAAACGGGTCATTGCTGCTATCCTCAGCACCTCCACAGGCTTGGAATCAGTAATTCTCTGGACTGTGAATGAGATGAGGAAAGTAGTGTACTGCATGTAAAGTTAGAATGCGTGACCCGGTGGCGCATGGCGGTAGATTGAAATATGTGCAGAATAATAAGATTGAATTGGTGGTTCAAATGTGACTCCACCGAATCAGTGAGGTAAGAATTTTGGTGGTCTATTTTCTGTGCCATATTCGCGGCAAGAGTTAAAAGACGGAAAGGATTGTTTTCGCTTGAAATAGTGCTTTGCAGGAAGATGGATATAAAGCGGGTATCACAGATGAAAAAGTTTTTCAGTCCACCTTCACCTATTATAAAAAATAACTAAAATATAATTATATTAGCATTTTCATAATAACTTATAATTATTGTTTTAACTATACGATTTTATCTGTGCTCTTTTCTTTGCATGTTTCGTTAATTTTTATCCTTCCCTATGCATAACTATTACACCTACTCCAATTAAAGCTTTTACTTGTCATGGTCATAAACTATTATTCTTTATCATACTAATTTTTAGTAGTTTACATATTTTAAAATTAGTTTTTATAATTTTCGTTGGCAAACTCTAGGTACCTGTCCTCCGCCAAACGCCTCGGTTCCCATATGCCCGCCACCCCCTCAGCCCCTCTGCGTGCCACCCATCCTGCCTGTGTGTACTCCGGTTCCGCCTCCATGCGTGCCAATATGTAACCCCAATCCGGAGCCGCAGCCCTGCGTGCCCTGCAACCCTCCCCAGATGATGGTGTGCTATAGGAGGCCCAAGTGTAAAACCAAGGAGCCCCGAAGCAAGAGCAGGGAGCTTAGGGCTAGCATTTTGCATGTTGGATGCGATTGTGAGAAACACAATGGTAATTTATTATATTATGAAACGATTTAAATAAATTGAACAACTTTCTATAGTCCTAACTAAATTTAGATGATCCGGGTTTTTAGTTGTTCAAAATAGTTGTTTTTCCTATTTTAATGTGCCAGCATTGGCAATATTATTTTTGTAATGTCATTAATAGCATGAAAATCATGACACATAAATTTAAATGCATTTCTAGATTTACCCATAGTTCAAAACAAATATCTACTGTTCGTAGGTTTGCAAGATGATTGTCCGCGGTCAGAATGCCACGGATCACCAGAATGTCTCACTCAACCCGATCCCACATGCGGGCCATCCGAATTTGCCGACTGCAAACATTTGGGAAAGAAGGGTTACGACTCCAAAAAGAAAGATCTGGAACAGTATCAGTGCTACCCGGCGTATGTACGTTTGCCTTCTTGTCCTCCATGTGGAGGAAGCAATGGAGGAGGTTCAGGTAATATATCCGTGCAACTAATGAATCTATTTGTATAAAGTATAGATAAGTTAAGTTAAAGTAATCAATTCCAACGAATTTTATATGCATCCATAAATACCTTTTCGCGTTCTTACACTTTTCATGAAGTTGGAAGTTTGAGCTTTAAAATCTTACAATCGACCCTATGGTTTTTATTTGGGTTTAACTAGGCGTAAAAAGAGATGAAACTATTATTGGTTATGAGTAAAATAAATATTCGATACATTTCGATACATCGCTATTCATTTAGTTTTTTTACTTATTATTCGAAAGTGTACTATTATTTTAAGATTCTCAAAAGTCAGAATAGTCACCAACATTAACTTCTTGACACTGATGGTTTAAATTAAAAATTTCAATTCGAATTTTTTTTGCGAACTCATCCAGGTTTGGTCATGAACAACCTCTAAATATTAGATAAGTGTGTAATTTAATTCTCTTGATAAAATAAATCAGAAAGTAGTCAAATTGGGTTCTTTGATCTCGAACACCAAAAAAACGGCAGACAACAGTACGTATATTTCAGTAGAAATAGAGATGAATTTCAAAATATATCTCATCATCATCATCATCTCGAGCTTTTACTGTCCACTGTTGAACAAAAGCTTCTCTCAAATTTTGGCGCGCTTTTCGATCTTATGCAGATTGGACCCAGTTTCCTGCAATCCCTCTTATGCTGTCTGTCCAGTGTGTGGGTGGTCTGCCTCTACTTCTAAAGGCTTCGGATCTTGGTCCCAGATAAACCCACACCAGATGCAAAAGATCGGCCAATTCCTCGCCAGCCAACTTTAACCTTGACGTGGCGGTTATACGCGGCCTGCACCAAGTAATCTAGGTATGATTATAGAATTGTTCTTCAAAATTAAAATAGTTGGTCTGCACCAATTAAATGAAAACGAGTTTTGTTGGTGGACCGGTTGAGGAAAAATAAAAATTTGCAATAGCTATTTATTTTCTTTCTTTCATGGAAATCCTTTGTTATTATGGCTGCTCAGACTTTTTTATAGAAACTCCCTTAATACGCTTTAATGTATTCCGATTTAAGGTTAATTTCACATTGAAAATGTTTTGGATATCCTAATATAGCGCCTCAAATAGTGAAAAAGTACATGCTAGATTTGTCAATGACGTCATACGCGTGAGAGATCCTGTTAGTTTGTTTATTTAAACTTAAATTTGATCATAAGGTATCGAAATCGGTTCAAATGACTAAAATAAATTGGAACTAACTGAAACTAACCGAAAGTTAATTGAACGATTAACCAAAAGTAACCAAAAGTAACAAAAAGTACCAAAACCGGCTAAAACGTATCGGAACAGGTTACAAATATTAAAATAAGTTAAAACTAACCAAAAATTTGATTAAAACATATCGGAACCGATTCAAACGACTAATATAAATTGGAGCTAGCTAAAAGTAACCGAAAGTTGATTAAATAACTAACCAAAACTAACCAAGAGCAAACAAAAGCATCAAAACGGGCTAAAATGTATCGGAACAGATTCAAAATAATAAATTATGTTAAAACCAACCTAAATTAAATGAATATTGGCGACTAACCTAAACCAACCAAAAACATTAATAGTGGTTATAACGTATCGGAATTGTTTCAAATGACTAAAGTAATTTAAAACTAACTGAAATCAGCCGAAAATTGATTAAACGACTAACCAAAAGTATCCAAAAGCACCAAAGGTGCCTAAAACGTATCGGCACACATTCAAAATAATAAAGTAAATTGAATTTAAGTTGAATATAGGTATGAGTATGTAGCGACTAACTTAACGTTTCGCAACCGGTTCAAATGACGAAAATAAATTGGAAATAACTGAAAGTAACCGAAAGTTGATTGAATGACTAACCAAAACTAACCAAAAAACTAAAATTAGTAATAACGTATAGGAGCCGGTTCAAATGACTAAAATAAATTGAAACTACCTGAAATTAACCGAAAGTTGGTTAAACGATTAACCAAAAGTAACCAAAAGAACCAAAAACGGCTAGTTAGTTTTAATTTATTTTTGCCATTTGAACCAGTTCCGATACGTTATATTCAATTTTAGTGTTATTGGTTAGACACCAAAAGTGGGTTAATTTGTATTAGTTTTAAATTAATTCCATATTTTTAATCTATTTCGATACGTTTTAGCCCGTTTTGGTGCTTTTAGTTACTTCTGGTTAGTTTGCGTTAGTCATTCAATCAGCATTCGGTTACTTTCAGCCAGTTCCAATTTATATTAGTCAATTGAACAAGTTCCGATAGATTATAACCAATTCAAACATTTTTGGTTAATTTTAGTTAGTCGCCAAAATTCGGTTAATTTGGGTTAGTTACTTATTTTAATAAAGTCCGTTCAAGTCTATTGCGCTGTTACGTCATATAATTCCATCTTTCTTTAAGCAATGAACGTATGTACTAAATTGGTCCGTCAAATTGGAATCAATGACATCGATTTGCGTCAATGTCAAAATATCATAACGAAAATAACAGATTTAATTCATTTATTGATTTGTTGGTAGTTGGTTTGTGTTTTACGCTAATAATTGCTAATAAAAATCGTTTTGAGATGCCCCAGGTTCAGTGAGAAAGAGCAATTAATTTTAAAATTAGTGCATTATTTCACATGTGAAAAAGATGCTGGTAGGCCACTTTTACCCTGGAAAGCTGTGCAAAATGTAAGTAATATTTGTTTTCTATTTATTTGATAATACTAAAAAATGATATCTGTAGAAAAAATGTATTTTTGATGTGTAAGCATCTTACGCGGCGATATGAGGACAAATCTCGGCAAATGAGACGGAAATGCGCAAACCAAATCTACCGCCAGGGCCGTATTATATACAATTTTGCCATTTAAAATCGTTTTTAAACGGATTTTAGACGGTAAAAAGCAGTGGCGGCTATTCAGCGGAAGTAGGGGAAGTGCCACTTCCTCAAGAAAATGTAATTTAAAAAAATACAATTAATTCATTCATCAGTAAAATAATATATTTTAAGATTCAATGATAAAATTTTCTTAGTTTATGAATAATCTGTTTCCCGTTACCCCCTAATAACTAATAATTCAATTATTTTCAAATATTAAAATCAAAGCTTCATCAACCAAGCACAAGAATCTCGCCACCTGCACTTTGCCCGTTAACTCCACTATCGAATAGAACAGAGGTGAACCCACATGAAAATGACTATTTCTTTTCGCATATGCGCCGATAGCAGTGACAATCTCATTATCATTTGTGTAGACCTTTAATATAAGGAAGAGGCATCGCTCGAGAGCCGTCGAGTCATCAAAAGTATAAGCGGAACTAGTTGGTTGCCATGACAACGATGACGTCGTAATGGTCGTACATTTGTTTGGTTTGCAATGATTGGAAGAGAATGAAGAGATGGTGTGTAGCACTTCCATTCTCAGACCAACGCGTCCAACGCGAAAGCACGTTGTTTCGTTTATTGGGAGTTTATTAGGGGACATTCGGCCGTGAATTCTTGGAATTATTTTTTATTTACATTCCACGGTTGATCCATTATAGTATTATACAAGAGATATTTTCTATATATTCTAGTTTTAGTGTGTTTTTCATAGACATGTGATTTGTATTAGCAACAAATCATTTTGTCGCTAATACAATATGAATATATTTTATTTTTTGATGCTTTACCTAAAAAATACCGGTAATAATTATTAAATAATTTTGGCAGTTTGGGCGTGGACCCCAAACATTTTTCGCCTGCGGCGCTGTTTCTTCTGCCGATGTCGGTAGCTCTACCCCACTTTTCAATGCCGCGAGCCGCCACTGGTAAAAAGCATGTTATTATTTTAAATTAAACGAACTGTCAAAAGTATTATTCAGATGCCCAGACGATTAAAACAATATTGTCATAAGTATGTGGCTCGTGTAAAAAATAACGTACAAGTCTATCTAAGACGTACGGATCATTTCTTTTGACGTCAATTCTGACCTAACAGCGCAATAGCCTTGAATGGACTTTACCTTTAATCAGTTCCGCTAGGTTTAGCCCTTTTTGATGTTTATGGTTACTTTTGATTAGTTTTGGTTAGTCATTCAATCAGCTTTCGGTTAGTTTTAGTTAGTTTTAATTTATTTCAGTCATTTGAACCGGATCCGGTGCTTTTGGTTAGTCTTGGTTAGTCGTTCAATCAACTATCAGTTAATTTCAGTTAGTTTTAATTTACTTTAATCACTTTAACCAGTTCCGATACGTTATAAACAATTTTAGTGTTTTTGGTTTTTTTTTGGTTAGTCACCAAAATTCGGTTAATTTGGGTTAGTTTGAACTTACTTCAATATTTTTAAGCAATTTCGATGCATTTTAGTCTGTTTTGGTGCTTTTGGTTACTTTTGGTCGTTCAATCGTAAAGTTCAGTTAGTTTTAATATATTTTAGTTATTTGAACCGATTCCGGTACGTTATAAGCAATTTTAATGCGTTTGGTTAGTTTTGGTTAGTCGCCAAAGTTCGGTTAATTTAGGTTAGTTTTAACTTAACAGTTGTAATCTGTTCTGATAAGATTTAGCCCATTTTGGTGCTTTTAGTTACCTTTGGTTAGATTTGGTTACTTTCAGTTAGTTCCAAATTATTTTAATCACTTGAACCGGTTCCGATACCTTATAATCAAATTTAATGTTTGTAGTTTGTTTTCGTTAATCGCCAAAATTTGGTTCGTTTTGGTTATTTTAACTTACTTTAATTTTTGTAACCTGTTCCGATACGTTTTAGCCCGTTCTGGTGCTTTTGGTTTGCTTTGGTTAGTCGTTCAATAGACTTTCGGTTAGTTTTAGTTTGTTCCGATTTCTTTTAGTCATTTGAACCGATTCCGATACGTTATAATCAAACTTAGGTTTAAATAAACAAACTAACACGATCTCTCACGCGTATGACGTCATGAATGTGGCAAATGTAGCAAGCACTTTTTTACAATTTGAAGCCCTGTACTAGGAAAACAGAAACATTTTCAATGTTAGAATGGATTTTTAGATTGTCAGACATGCAGAATTGATTGGTTAAAACAAAAGTTCCGATATTATAATAATAAAAAAATTTCCCATATGTGGCCAATATTCTGACGGACACTGTATAACATTAGTTGGATTTAAATAAGATTAACTATAACATTGCATCTGCCACTTTTCAGATTTAATTGAATTTCGTGCTCATTCGATTTTAGATTATGCAATAAGTGTGCTGGAATGTGCATTAAACAACATTTATACATACCTTTCAGGATCGCGGGGTAATTTAAATAATGTTTTTTGCTACCACTTCCAGTAGAACAATTCAAATAAAGGCACTTATAACCAGATATTTTTAAGAAAAATAAAATAGAGATTAATTGCTTTTCGTAACGCTCTCGGACTAAACCAAAAGACTCGCGTGCCTCGCGTTTAGATTCACCCTAGAGCTTGCCCCGACTATTTCTCGGGATGGCTGGCCATCCCAAGGAGGCGGAGCTTTAAACGAATTCTTGCTTCGTGCGTTAGGCGAGAGGTTTCGCATCTGGTGTGGGTTTATCTGGGTCTTGGTGGCCATTCTATTATCTTTTTCATCCATCTACCTTCTTTCATTCTGGCCACGTGGCCTGCCCACGATGTAGAATAGTCTCGACGGCGTCTCGTACTCCTTTTTTGTTTCGTATGGTTCGATTTGCGATTTTGTCAGAGTCTTATTCCTAGCATTGCTCTTTCCATTTTTCGTTGCATCACCTGTATTTTGTGAGCATTCTTCTTCGTTAACGCTAGCGTTTCCGCGCCATATGTCAATGCAGGGATGTCGCACTGGTTGAAGACTTTTCTTTTGATACATATTGGCAGCTTGAACTTTAATACTGAATTTAACTTGCCAAAAGTCGCCCATGTCAAAACTATCCTTCGTCGAATCTCGTGTGTTTGGTTGTCTCGTCCAATGCTGATTTCGTGTCCTAGGTATTTACATACGTATGTTTGTTCTATACTTTCGTTTTAAATTTTTAGTAGCAGATTTGTCATGAACTGTGTTTTTGTTTGATTTATTTTCAGCCCTATCTTGCTTGCCTCGTTGTTTAGCATTTCTAGCATTTTTTGTTGGGCTTCTTGAATATTATCCATTCGTTTTTGCGAGGGTATTTCCCTGAAACCTTAAAAAGAGCCATAGTCATTCATATACATAAGGGGGGTGTTAGTAGGATACTTTCTAACTTCCGACCCATTTCCCTTATATCAACACTGGCCAAAATTATTGAAAAGTTGGTCAAAGTAAGAGTGTTATCATTCCTAAACAAAAATAAAATCTTATGTGATAATCAATTCGGGTTTCAGGGGGGTAAGAACACCAATGATGCCATCTTTTCATTTCTAGAAGAATTATATTCCGTTCTTAATAGGGGCAGAGTGGCTGCGACAGTGTTCTGTGATTTGACAAAGGCATTTGACTGCGTTGATCATAGAATAATGTTGTAGAAGCTTGAAAATTATGGATTTAGGGGGGTTTCTCTGGAGTGGTTTAAGTCTTATCTTTCGGAAAGAACACAACGGGTATCACTTGGGGGAGACATGTCTCGAGAATCAGATGTTCACACAGGTATACCTCAGGGTTCAGTGTTGGGGCCCATCTTATTTCTTGTGTATACTAACGATATTTCTGGGGTACCTGTGAGAGGCAAGTTCACACTTTTCGCAGATTATGATGATGGTACTGATGCGGAATTAACTGAAATGGTTACTAGTGATGTCTGTATTGTCAAAAAGTGATGTGACGCGAACTTGCTGACTTTTAATTTTGAAAAAACAAAATGTTATTACTTTTGGGTGTGTAGTTGGAGATATTTAGTTGAACAGCAATTTGTTAAAGAGGCAGGATAATGCAAGGTTCTTGGGATTAACTATTGATAAAAAATTAATATTTCAAGCCCATATTCCGAGTCTGTGTAGTAAATTGGCAAGGGGTTGTTAGCTTTATGCGTTATTTTCAGGCTAGGAAGTGCTACTTTGCACTTATTGATTCTCACCTGAGATATGGGATTTGTTTTTGGGGAAATACAAGCCGATATCTGCTCAATATGGTATTTGTTATCCAAAAAAGAGCCTTGTAGTGTGCATGTGCTTGAATGTCGATTTTGGTGACTGTTGGATTGTCTATTAGTTTATTTATTTTTATGATTTGGCATTATTTATTGTATTAATTTTAACTTATTGCTTGGTTCAGTGTTGGTCTATTCGACAAAGCACTGGTTTTTTCAGTCTGTTTCTTTTTCTTGTGCCTAATTGCTATTTATTTAAGTGTCATCGTTGTCTTGACTGTCCTGGCTGAGGTCTTGAGTTTCTGTTAGAGAGTTGTTTTCCTCTAATCATAGTATATTTTGGTTAAGTAGAGTTAGGAGCTTTGTCGACGAGAATTGTAATTTCTTGTGACAATAAAGCAATTTAAAAGTAAAAAAAGTAAAAAGTATCTGATATCAGCACTATGTCATCTGCGAAGCATAGGTGATTTAGTCTTTCTCCGTCTATGTTTATCCCTGTGTTTTCCCAATTTAATTTATTTAGCATACTCTGCAATAAAGCTACGAATAGTTTGGGAGAGAGCGCGTCTCCTCGTCTCAATCCTCTCCCGATTTCAAATTTGTCTGTATATTGATTTTCTGTAATTTTGACCTTTGCTGTTGCTGTCTTGGATATATATTTAATTGCTGCAGAGTAGCGATGGTCAATGCGACACTCAGCTAGTGTTTCTAAGAGTTTCTCTTGATGTATGGAATCAAAAGCCTTTTCGGAGTCGACGAATGTTAATATGAGTGGTTTGTTGTACTCGACGCATTTTTCAATAAGAACCTTAGCCGTTAACAAGTGGTGGTTTGCCCCATATCCCATACGAAAACCTGCCTGTTCTTTCGAAAGAAAGAACTCTAGTTTCCTAGTTAGACGGTTAGTTATGATTTTTGTATACATTTTGTATATGTGA
>MU186553.1:41293-63027 GCA_016904865.1 Pissodes strobi | reverse complement strand
AAAGTTTCAATTCAATTACTTCCACGTGCACACAGCCTTAAACCTTATTTAAAGAATCTGGACAAAATGTTGGGAAAAACAAAATAATAAAATTTATTGATGACAAGAAGCTGGATAAACCACCAAATATCTGTTTGAGGCCAAAAAATATAAAATCTAAGTGCATTTTCTGAAGACAAGGCAAATAATTTTGAAAAAGATGAATAAAAGTTAGGCAGCATTAGAAAAGTGAAGACGATTGGAAAAAATGCAATAAACCTAGTGAGTGTGTCAATGTTTAAAGAAAAGACATAAGTTATACCGCCCAGAAAAAATACTAGCAGTAAAATGTGACAAACTTTGGAATTATTGAAAACCTGCTGCAAAAATGAACATTAAAAGAATATATTTTGAGAATATTAAAGAATGGATAGAGAGTAGATAGTTTTAATGAGGTACAAAATATTTATCTCAGTCAATGATTTATTTGCAATTTCTTCGTGCAACTTTTTTGGGCAATTTCATGGTGATTCACTAAGGGAACTAAAGAAAGCATAATAAATGTTAAGCTCAAATAAAAATTATTCAGAGAAACTAATAAACATTGTAACGCTGCTCTTGAAAGTAAAAGAGCTACCAGATTATTGAAAATGATCAATAGGTACCTCCAAAAGATGGGATGAACTATATAAAATTGAACAGGGTGTTCCAACGAGGACTGAACGAGGGCTTATTTTGACCTTCATGTATTTTTTAAACAAACCAAAATAGCCATTCGACGTATTTTTTTCTACTAAATTCAAAAATTGAACCAAAAAAACATTTGAACCAAAAACAAAAGACTTACGTCATGGACGAACTGTTTTTAAAATGCTACACCCTGTATATTACTACATTTTTGGACTCTCTAGAGAAATCTAAATATATTTCATGCATAATATGCTCTATACCTATTTTTAGCTGTTTACGACATATTGACAGTTGAAACTCGGGCATTTTGACACTTTGACAGGCTCTAAAATCTGAACTGCATGAGATCAAAGAAAACGGTTTGCACATTCCTATCTTAGGTTTTCATAAGCTATCGAATGACAGTAACTTCGAACTTGACCGGAGGTTTAAAAGTTGCGGTTAATTTAATCCGCGGGTTAAATTCGAAGTTACTTGTCATTCTATAGCTTATGAAAGCCTAAGATAGGAATGGCATGTGTTTTCTTTGATCTCGTGCGGTTTAGATTTTAGAGCCTGTCAAAGTGTCAAAATGCCCGACTTTCAACTGTCAATATTTCGTAAATAGCTAAAGATAGGTATAGGATAATATACACGAAGTGTGTTTAGATTTTTCTAGAGAGTCTAAAAATGTAATAATATACAAGGTGTTCTATTTAAAAAACAGTTTATCTCTGGCGTAAGTTTTTTGTTTTTGGTTCAAATGTTTTTTTTGCCCAATTTTTGAATTTAGCAGAAAGAAATACATCAACTGGCTATTTTAGTTTGATTTAAAAATACAGGGAAGGTCAAAAGTAAGCCCCTGTTCAGTCCTCGTTGGAACACCCTGTACACTGAAACATGTAGGTGGCCCGTTTAAGAGGGGCCTATACCTTATCTCGAAAACTAGGGGGTTTGAAAAAAAAATTTAAATACAAAAGTTATTCCTAGTAAAATGATCATTATTTTTTTTGTATTGTTTCAATGGCCACTTTTTTATATACAGGATGGTCAAAGAAAGTTACACTTTTTGAAATGAAACACTATGTTTTATTACATTTTTGGATTCTACTTAAAATTCTAAGCATATTTGATGTATGACGTTATACCTCTAGAGTTAGTAGTTTCACAGCTATAAACAGTTGAAAATCGGTACTTTGACTACTTTTCACCTTGGTAGCAAGAAGACCACTAGAGATGGAGTAAAATTAATTCCACATTCTTTCCAAGAGCTATCTGATGGTGCTAACTGATGGTACCTACCGAGGTACCAGATTTGGTACCCATGGTACCACCTGTCAGTTATTACCGTCAGATAGCTCTTGAAAAGTTAAGATAGGAATGTGAAATTAATTTGACTCCATATCTAATGGTCGTCTTGCTACCAAGGTGAAAAGTAGTCAAAGTACCGATTTTCAACTGTTTATAGCTGTGAAACTACTAACTCTAGAGGTATAACGTCATACATCAAATATGCTTAGAATTTTAAGTAGAATCCAAAAATGTAATAAAATATAGGGTGTTTTATTTAAAAAAGTATAACTTTCTTTGACCATCCTATATATAAAAAAGTGATGATTAAAACAATACAAAAAAAAATAAAGCTCATTTTACTAGGAATAACTTGTTTTTAATTTTTTTTTTGCAACCCCCGTAGTTTTCGAGATAGGGTATAGGCCCCTCTTAAACGGGCCATCCTGTACATAGTGTAGTTTACAGACCACATCCGGATTTTACAAAAGAAAATAAAATTTTAGTAGTAACCCAAACAAACGGTGCAAAACAAGGAACATGTCGACCAAATCACGTCCTCCCAAGTATCCAGAGCAGTCACTCTATCACTAGATACAACTGACACGGAGACACAACAAAATGCGCATAAAAATACTGGAAAGTCTCAGAAGCCTCTTGGTGATGAAGACTGGACTGAGGTCATTGGGAAAAGGAAGAAATTTACATCCAAACGTAAGAGACCAGCACCCATAAGGGGTGTGAATGAAGCTACCACACATCTAAAGGCTGCAGCAGCTACCAATAAGTCCTGGGCTTGGTTATTCCTGTCTCGATTGTCCACCGATATCAAAGAAGAGGGCATTCTGAACTACCTAAAGGAAAATGGCAAGACACACTGGCTTTATCTGTGAAAGAATCCTTACAAAAAGGGACTCATCTAATAGCTCGTTTAAGCTTGGCGTTCCACCGGAGGACGGGGAGCAGTTACTGAATGCAGCGTTTTGGCCTAAGAATGTACTGGTAAACAGTTTTTTAAACCTGAGGAACCTAGTGCATCAGATCTAGATGCTGGTGCACAACTCACCCTGCTCCCCTGCTGCTTCGAAATAAGCTATCTGAGCTGGAGGCCATTCTCGTGGAGAAGGAAATCACATTTGCCAGCATTACTGAACACTGGCTCACCTCACATGAACTTTAGAGTCTTGGTATTGAAGGATAGTCTCTTGCTGGGGCCACAACCCGTATGGCACATAGAGGGGGCGGAACCATTCTGTTTCAGAGTGACCATGTGGGGGAAGTTTGTAAGTAAATTGTAAATGTAAACGTAGAAAAATGTATAGAACTGAATTGTGTTTATTATAAAGTTTTTAATTTGTATGTAATGACCATCAGGTGATCTTGACACAGTTGTAATTCCTGTATTTAAAAAAGGCGATAAATTTGATGTGTCCAATTATCGCCCAATCTCCCTGTTGCCAGTTACTTCAAAGGTTTTCGGGAGGTTGCTAGCAAATCTATTCTTAGACAAGCAATTTTTTCGTCAGGGCAAAGGAACAATCCATGCGATCCTGAGCCTATTCTCATCGATAATGGACTCATTTGAAAGATGTCAATATATTGTCTCGGTGTTTTGCGACTTGAGTAAGGTTTTTGGATTGTGTTCCGCATCAGACTCTCCTAGACAAGCTTCGGCATTATAAGTTTCACCCAAACACCATAAAACTTATTCAGTCATATATGAGCAGCAGATTCCAAATGGTGAAAGTAGAGGATACCTTGTCTGATGTAAGAATACTGGGCATAGGGATTCCCCAAGGATCAATTATTGGTCCTCTATTATTCTTGTTATTCATAAATAACCTCCCTATGGCAGATAATGAGGCTTTCTAGACAGTTTATGCTGATGATACCAACTTCAATGTAACGGGGGATATTGTTGAGGAGGTCGGGAGGGCCAGTTGTGGTTCCAGTCCAATAGATTGCTGTTAAACAAAAACAAGACTCAATCTATGATCTTTACACTTAAAGAGCCTGTAGGCAATATGGACCAACGGCCTGTTAAATTTCTCGGGATCTATCTGGATTCGAAGCTTCAGTGGGACCCGTATGTTGAGTTTGTTTCTGGCAAGTTAAAGAGCACTGTTTTTTTGCTACAAAACCCTGAGATTGTGTTTCGCTTGAAACCCTCTGGTCAGCTTACTATGGTCTCTTCTACTCAGCCATAACCTACAGTCTTAGCTTGGGGTGGTTTCACGGGTGCAGGCTGAATTTTTGCATTGCAGAGGAGGGCAATGAGGGTTATTGTAAGACTGGGGTATAAGGATGACTGCAGAGGTGCTTTTATACGAAATAATGTTCTTACATTCCCCGCGATCTATATTATGGAAAATTTGCTTTATGTTTATGTAAATTGTGGATACCTAGTAGTTTTTTAATCAAGTGCTTTATTTGGTACTTTATGCCAACTATTGATTTTTTATTTGATTGACCTGACGAATGTAAACACTTTGATGTATATAAACATGAATAAAATATTTGTATTTATAAAAAAAATAACTCAATAAAAACATATTAAAATTTTGAAAAACTTGGAGATAAATTTGACAAAGATAGCTGTCTAGATCTCTGATTTTTAAATGTCCTTCCAGAGTAGATAATTTGTTAAAAAATGGATATGGTTTGGGAAAGTATGTTCAAAGATAGTAGTATAAATACACAACATACACAACACCTCAGCATGTTAAGAATATGACTGACACTTTCATGAATAATTAATTATGATCGTCACCTTCCAACTGCGCTCAGAAAAATGTGCCTAAATCTTTTGTTGTGAAAACTCGATAATTGCCACTGATAAAAAAAAATGCGCTCAGACGCTTCATTACGCGAAATACGATGAAAAAAAAATCTCCAAAATATCCAAAGCGATTATAAATGATTCTTTAGCTGAAACCACCAACAACCTGAATTAAATTATAGGCTAACTCTAAAAAATGTCTAAATAATACGCAATCTAGACAATCTAGATTCTTATTAGTATAATTTTAAAGTTGTCATTTAAGTATTCCAGGTGCACAATTTAAAAAATTCGCAAAGTATACAAACATAAATAAGATCCAGGAACTAATAAGAAATCAAACAAAAACTCGGCCCATGGTTGTTATTAATGGTCTATATGTCGCCTTGTTTTTCTTAGATTCCGCATATACGTTTCTATAGATTAATATTCAAAACCGGAATACGAAATATTACTGTATCCAAAAGAAATCACCAGTTATTTTGTATAACAACCAACCGTTTAAATATTGAATATTAAAATACTTAAATGACAACGTAGAAAAATCAATATTTAAACAATGATCTTTGCCACATTACCTACTTACTTAAAATCATATGGAAGTCCAAAGAAAATTTGTTACATTGTCGGAGAAAATGCTTCGCTGGTCGTTATTATGTTTTTCATATTTGACATATTTCTAAAATATTTTATATTATACAAGCTAGACTTAAGTTGTCTGTTATTTGCGACATATAAAACCTTATATATTTTTAGATTATTTAATCCTGTTGAAATTTCTAGAAATGCATGTTCCAACCGACCAACAAAATCATACATGTGATAGTAATTTCCAGTAGCATAATTCGTTTGTCAACATGATAGATTACGTATCGCTTTCAAAGATGAAATTTATCACTGGAAATGATGGTCCCTGATACGGTTTTCTAGTCGGTTGGAACAAACCTATATATACCCAAATTCAACCCAATTTTAAAATATTGACTTTTTAACCTTCTTCATAGCTCGATCGCAACAAGAGCCTAAGGCGTCATTTACCGAAGAATGTACCTTCTTATGAAGTACATATAGACTTTGTATTGCATATACTATCTAATAAGATTAATTAGAGATACGATGCTTTACTATGGATCGAAACAATTTGTTCGGCAGTACGGCCCTTTAAAACTCAATTAAATAAAGCTTTCTCCACACTAATCCATGTAAAAGTTGTGAGAGCATATTTAAATCACAATTTAAATATTTTTAACCTGATTTGTTATATATCAAAGAAATGTGAGAAAATTTAAAATACTGGCACCCGATCCAGGATTGTCAAGGTATTTCTCATATCCCACAAATTAGAAATGGTCGAAAATCAAGCAGTAAAAAAAAATAAAGGTGGAAAGAAAAATGGAAAAAGCTAAACTCCTAAAGGCAGAATGGCAAAATCAATAATTGTGGATATTTGAAGAAACTACATATCACCGTACTTTTGACAAAAATGCATAATCGTCATTTGCTGGCATGGAAAAATTAGGGGAAATTGGTATAATATGGCACACCAGGATAAAAAGGCACACTATCTTTATTCTAAATTATACGCGCTTTCCAGTTCCCGCCATGCGATTTTCGACCTTGGCGGCGAGTCTGCGGTACAGTTTATACCGTAACCGAATCAGTTAAACAAGTCTCTCCACGTGTTTTGAAGCCAAGCGCTTCAACCAATAGGAGAGCTGGGAGTTCTTATCTTGCGCCTGCGCTCAATGAGTGAACGCTGCCTTTATAAATAAAACATTAGTTCGGCATATATGTATGTCTCTTTTCAATAAGAAACCGCCTGTAAGGAGAAAGAGATAGAGTTGGCGAGAATTAACCGTAAAACGAGACACACAACAGGCTTGTATTCAGATGAGTTCTCGATTATTGATTTTTACGCGCAGACAGGAAAAGTATGTTGATTGAAAGGAACCGAAAACTCCATCTTGTTTGTTCAAAAGTCGACTTTGTTTGTACTGCTTTTTGTAGACTGCTTTCGCGAATTTTTATGTATTAGATCCTAGTTCGACTCTGTCCACGGCCCAGCTGGCCGTATAATTCTGACGTTTCCAACTAACAATGCGCATGCTCGAAATATGAGAATCGCATGAAAAAATAGTATTTGGCTTCACTAATATCAAAGGTGCCGGCTCTGAGTTGTGCAACTGATTCGGTTACGGTATAAACTGTGACTGCGGCGATCAGAGATCGTAGGTTTTTAGCTTGGGCAGGTGATGTTACGTTTTCGGCCATTTTAAAAATTCTCGTATGTTTCAAAAAGTTCGGTGAAATTCGAAAATGACAATTAGCTGAATAATTTTGTATATTTTACAAGGTAGGTGAAATACCAGAATAGATGTTTGCACTATAGTTATTGTTTAAAAGTTGCTTTATTAATAGTTATTAATAAATCAATTTTTGTTGTCGTTTTCGGATAAAATGGCACAGGCAGTGGCGTAGCTACCGGGTGGGCCAGGGGGGGCAAGGCCCCACGGTGCCAAGAGAAATTAGGCGCCGCTCCGAATTTATAAATATGCTAATGCTAACAATGCTCATGAGCTTAACTGAGTTTTTAAATTAATTAAATTATAATACAATCAAAGATCAAAGACCAAAATATGTATTAAACTTTTTACCCAACCAATACATTTTGTGTCAGGTATTTATTATTTATTCTATGTGGAATAAAAAGATATATCCCAGCGGCATATTCACACATCCTCACATACAATGGCACCATGGTGCTGAAATCGGTTAGGTTTAGTAAGCGTTTGTAGCGCTACAAGAGCTCACTGATTTGGGCACCTGGAACACGCTGTTATATAATATTTCACTTTTCGCATGGTCCTCCGCTCGCTTCGCTCGCTACGGGGGCTCAAGTAAAGGGAATTAACCCAAAAACTAACTCAAGACATGCCCAAAATCAATAAAAAAACTGTTTAAAACTTAACCTAAAAATATAAAAAAAGCAACGGGGTTTGAATCCAGACCGCCGATAGCCGCCGAATTGAGACCTAACCATCTAGACCTCTCGACCACGAGGGCTCTTGCCGCAAATTGATTGCATCGCGAAGACATGGCGCGATAGCTTTTGTAGCGCTACAAACGCTTACAAAACCTAACCGATTTCAGCACCCTGGTGCCGTCGCGTCGTATGTTAGGATGTGTAAATATGCATCCCGGCGCGACGGCAATTGGTACATGCAAATTTGTAAAAACGCTGCGTAAGGCGGCATGCGACTTCAAAGACAAAAATTCCGAAAATTTCGATCGTTAAAAGTATGTGTTTTTTAGAGTTTCGTATTTAGGAGGTACCATTAGCCAGACAAGTCTAAATAGCCTAGCAATACTAAGCATAGAAAATGAATTTGTCCAAAAATTAATTTTGATCAAATAATCGATCAATTTACGTCGATTTAAAACCGAAGAAAGACTTCAATGTTTAATTAATTAATTAAGGTTACAGATGTTTAGTTTACGTTTATATTTAAATATTAAACTTAAACGCCCTAGCCTGGGATTTGGTTAAAAAGTTGTTTTTTTTAAATATATCACTCAATTAACAAAAAGGGGAGGCCTAAATGAAAAAAAAATATTCTTCATAAAAGTTTCGCTTATGTCTTGACAAGGTAATAGAGCAAATCACGTATTTTTATCTTGTAAACTAACAAAGATATCACTATAAACGTCCGTGACGCCGCCGTATGTCGGGATCGCGACCTTAAAAGTTTACTCCCGGCGCGCGTTAAGAAGTTTCACTTCAAAAATATACGTTTAATATTATGATGTATTATTTTTTGATTAATTTGCGTATATACACAAAATATAGGTTTGTTTTAGGCGCCAGCGGATAGGCTTGCCCCCCGGCGCCCATATTTCTAGCTACGCCACTGGCACAGGACCGATATGTGTAAAATGGCCCCGTGCCATTTTATCCAAATTCATATGCCAATTTATTTAAATTATTTTCAGATAATGGGGCTATAAAAGAAAATCTGAGAGACAAAGTTGGAACGAGGTAGATACGAATCGAGCTATTGAGGCCATCAACAGCAAGGAAATGGGCTGGCTGGCTGCAAGTAAGTGGTTCAATAATCCCAAAACGATACTTCAAAGAAGGTGTGAGGATACAAATAAATGTATTAAGGGATCTGGTTAAGGCTTGTGGCGCTGGCCTACTACTTTTTCGTCAGATATGGGAAAATAATTGGCCGCCTCTTTAACTACAGAATTTCGTTGTATCGCTGATCAATTTGCCGAAAGAAACAAACTGCAACATCGATTTAATCATAAAGCACACATGGCGGGTTGGGACTGGTTATACGGCTTCCGTGAAAGAAACCCTCATATTTCGTTTAAGCAGCCAGAAGCCACATCTTCAGTCAGAGCTAGTGCCTTATAGCGCCATTTTTCTCACTTCTCGGGGATACTATTTACAAGTATGAAATTTCACCTGAAAGGAATTTTAACAGTCGACTGTTCAAAAGCCATCGAAGATTTTTGCTACAAAGGGGCGAAAACAAGTAGGGGCATTAACAAGCGCTGAACGCGGACCACACACAACGATAGTTTGCTCTATGAACTCAATAAGGCGTTTCATCCCTCCAGCCTTTATCTTCGCAAGAAAAAATTCAAAATCAGAGTTGACAGATGACGCTCCAAGTGGCACATTACAACTGTGTCAAGAATCTGGATGGATGACCGAAGCACTAGTTCACAAATGGCTACTGCACTTTATAAAATGTACAGATGCTTCCACTGAGAAGAAAGTTTTACTCATACTTGACAGACACTCCAGCCACAAATATTTGGAAGCTTTAGAAGCAGCTAAAACCAATGGCGTCATCTTACATTGTACGCCACCACACTGCACTCACCGTATTCAGCCACTGGATGTGGCTTTTTTCGACCTTTATCAACGTATTATAACCAAGCTGTTTCTAATTGGTTACAAAACAATCCAGGAAGGACCGTGTCAGTCTACCAAGTTGCCAAGTTATTTGCAGAAGCCTATGAAAAATCGGCGGTTAGTGAACTTAAGAATACAGGCATCCATCCTTTAAACCCTAATATATACCCGAAATGGATGTTTGCTTCCGCGGAGGAAACTGACATTGACATGCCTGAACACTTACCTGAAAATCAACCAGGTCCATCTGGTACACGCCTTGAAAACATTTCGGATGCATCTGAAGCAGGTCAACCATCGCCCAATCTTCAAGAACGTCTTGAAAAACCCCTTGGCCCAAACCAAATGAAAATTCCGTGCCAAAAATATTCAAATTACAAAAAAAGGAGAACAGAAAAATGGAACAGAACATCATCCTCTGAAGAAAATCGCACAAGAATCACAAAATAAAAGAAAACGAAAGAGCCAGAGACCGATTGTTTTGAACTCCACTCCAAACTTGGTCGAAATGAAGGACAAGGCTGAAGAAAAGAAAATTTTAAAAGAAAGAAGATCTGCAAGAAAACAGAAAGCAACAGCAGCGAGCCTTACAGGGCAGTTACCGGAATCTGGTTCCGAAAATAAAGATCCATTTACTCAGGATGATGGTGAAGACGAAGCAGCTTGTATTTATTGCAACGAACTTTACTCCATGTCCAAACCTAAGGAGATTTGGATTCGTTGTCAAGTATGGGAAAAATAGTGCCATTCAGAATGTGCAAGAATTTCTCCCAAAACAAAAATGTTTTATTTGTGAACTTTGTCGTTAGTTAGTTAACCGCAAATCTTACTATTCTTGACTTTTTTAATATTTATATTTATGTTTCGAGGTGCAAGGGATGAAATCAATATCAATATGTTTTTTCCCAAAAGCCAACCTCACCTGCAAGCAGTGCAGCCTGCTAGAGAACCAACGAGGGAATGGCTACCGAATTTCTGTCGGAATAAACAGAACCCCTCAGTATTGTCAACAGCCTCTTCGGAGGGTGGAAGAACAAACTGAGGTTAGGACACTCTTTTATCCCTGGAATGAAAAATCATCCCAAAAGGCAGATGAATCAGGAATGATCAATGGCATAAGGATGCAGAAACCACTGGAAAACTACGGCATAAAAGACTCGTAAGTTTCCCAGGAAAAATCATCATGGAAAATTGTGGAGATGTGAAAGAAGTTACTGATCATGGAGCTCGGATACCAAGATCCAGCAAGGGAAGAGATCACAAGGCTTCCCGGGTCTTCATCCAGCGAAATCCCTGTAAATTGAAAAACAAGCAAACCTTGAAGATTTGTACTTGGAATGTGAAAAGCCTTTATGAATCTGGTAAAGTACACAATGCAATCAAAGAGATGAGAAGACTACAAATCGACATCCTAAGTATAAGCGAAATGAGATGGCCTGGATCAGGAGAATGTAATATGGAAAATCACAAAATTTATTACACTGGTAACACAGGAAAGCGACATGAAAATGGAGTTGATATAATAATCAATAATAACATTCAATCAGCGGTTATCGGATGTATCAGGCATTCAGATAGAATAATAATGCTGAAATTAAGAGGAACGTTATTCAATATAAACATAGTTCAGGTGTACGCTCCTACCGCAGAGAAGAGTGAGGAAGAGATTGAGGCCTTCTACAGTCAGATTGGGGTAGTGATGAAGAACGTGAAAAAAAGAGATGTCACTATTATCATGGGGGACTTCAATGCAAAAGTCGGTAAAGGGGCAGAAGATAAACTAGTAGGTCTCTACGGACTGGGGACAAAGAAACCAAAGAGATGACAGATTAGTTCAATTTCGCAGAGAAGAAAAACTAGTTGTTAGCAACACATTTTATAAGCTACCATCTAGACGGTTATATACATGGAGATCACCCACGGACAAACCTGGCAATATAGTAAGAAATCAGATTGACTTCATACTGATTAGTGAACGATTTCGTAATAGTATAACTTCAGTCAAGACATACCCAGAAGCCGATGTCCCCTCTGACCATAACCCATTGGTATGTCAACTGAAGACAAAACTAAAAAAGACGCTGCCACAGAGAAAGTCCAAGAAATATGGCATCGAAAAACTCAAGAACCCTGAAATCCAAGAGAAAGTAAAGAATGCTTTAACATCTGAATTAAAAGACATACATACATCCATTTCTGAACCAGACAAAACAGGGAATACAATGGAAACAAGAATAATTGAAGATAGCAGCCGTTTTTTTAAACCTGATACCACGAGACAGAAGAAGAAAGGATGGATGACCGACAAAATTATGAATTTCATGGAAGAAAGGCGGAGAGTTAAATCAAATAATTATCAAGAATATTGGGCAATTCACAGGAATATCCGAAAAAAGACCCGAGAAGCCAAAGCAAGATGGATGACCGAAAAGTGCAGTGAAATAGAAGATCTAAATAAGAAACATGACATATTCAATACACATAAAACGATCAAAGCAGTCACGGGCCGGTTTAGACAAAGACCTTCTGGAAATGTATCTGATGAGAATGGTAGTATTATGCTTGAAATTAATGATATATTAAGAGTATGAGAAAAATATACCGAACATCTGTTTGATGATTAACAACGACCCGAAAAAACAATCCTTGATACTGTTGAAGGTCCACATATCACTATATCAGAAGTAAAACAGGCAATTATAAGCTCATGAAAAACGGAAAAGCAATGGGTTCGGATGAAATACCATCAGAAATTTTTAAAATTATGGAAGAAGATACCATTGAACTGCACTTTTTAACAAAATTTATGATACTGGCATAATCCCAGAAAGATGGCTTGCATCCACATTTATTAGATTGCTCAAGAAATCCAATGCAAAATCGTGCCAGGACTTGTTTATATATTTTTAATAAAGACTATGGTGTAAGGAATGTTATGTTTTCTTTTCAGTTTTGTACATGCATTATTTAGGGAATACATTTTTCTTTTTATCAAAAGTATGCCATTTTATACCAATGTCTCCTACCGTCGTCGGCTAAAAATGGGGAAATCCTAAATGCCGGCCATTTATTCTGCATCCTAGAAACGAAAATGCAAGAGACGGTGTTTTGAAAACAAAAATGTACGAGCCGTGTCGTCAGTACATCTGGCGTTACACATCCACAGAATGAGCGCAACCATGAGGGTAGGCCAACAAAAATCGAGGTGACGAATGGCATTAAAACGCAAGCGAAAGAAAGCAGGGATCTTGCCTTTCAGTAAACTGATGTCTTAACATGAGACCTATTAGATTTAGGGAACGCCAATCCATCGGTCCTTCTTACAACATCTTGTGAAACCCGAAGAAAAATAACAGAAAAGAGCAAACAATTTCTACTCTTTGATTTAAGAGATAGAAGTAGAATAATTGATTTCGCAACTCAGGAAGTTAACCGAATACAATACAGGAAATTAAAAAATATATATAGAAATGTAAGAAATTAAGAAAAGTCGTTACAAATTTCGCAAAGAATGCTTAATTTTTACATTTATTTACAGGTAATTTATAATTAAGTGTCAGTAATATTTCTTTTCTTTGTTACTAATCAATTTTTTAGTTTTAAATCGTGAATTTGAATCATCATTCATTTTTATCTTTTTTAATTTTTCACCCCTTTTATTTTGCAGCTGAATTTGGGTTGTCATTGGAGAGTAGAATTCTGAGCAGAAGTATATAAATCTAAAAACTATGCAAACGTATAAAGTGTGTACTAGTGTAGCACTGATCAACGACCCTGTTCAAAATAAAATATTTTCAAATATGGCAAATTAGAAAAGCAGTTTTATCACAGTTGTACCAATATTTATCGGGATTCAACGCACCACCGATTTAAATTTAAAACATAAAAAAAGAAATGATAATGTGGCAAAGAACACTACAATACACTTCATAACACTACAAAAGCGGATTATATAAATAACTTTAAATAAATATATATTATATTATATCGACCACTTTTTACTTAAGCAAATTTTTAGTCAGGATGCATTTTCAAACAAATGCTCACGTTGAAAAAATATATCAACTTACAACATTGATATACCAATCACACACAGTATGATTATAAAGAGATGACATTTCACCAACCCTTTTCTGAGGTGTATTTAAAATAGAAATTTGAAGCATATCCTGGTACATTAAACCCTTAAACGCCCTAAGCAATATGTTAAATAATCTCTGGTTTAAAGATATTTTTGAAAGTTATTGATATCGTGTTAATTTTTCTGCATTGCTGGAAAATGACTATTAATTAAAACAAATTACAATGAAAGATTGAAAAAAACAAATTTCTATATAAAGATATGCTCCAAATCGACATTTTACTCGCACCTCAATGTCCCATAAAACTGGAATAACGTCTTGCCAAATTCATTAAAATTGAAATTCTTCAGTTGGTACTTATTATGAATAAGAATGCCCAACCACCATTTAAAAGTTAATTCACAAATGGGATCAAGAACTAAAATAAGCGTCGTCTGCAAGTTCACAGATACTGAGTCATCACTTATTAGGATGTATTTATAAACCTTTATGGGTACAGTTCAATTAAGTTCAGTTTGTTGTTGCAGTGCGTCATTCTTGGCGATTTACTGTGCTGCCAGGGCAACATAATCGTTTGCAAAATATAAATTGACAATGTTAATGTAAACCGGAATAAACGGATTGAACTGTAACGTAATCAGTTTATAAATCCAGTGTTATTGTTCCAATAGTAAAAATAAGATTTTCGACTGACAAATTACAAACCACTACTTTTTGTATTTCCTACCTAATACAGTGGTCAAAATATATTTTTTCTTTCAAATTTTCGAATGCAATATAAAGCAAGAGAAGTATATTTGATAGCTCGATTTCCAGTAAAAAAATCGATACATCATATTATATTCCCTTTAATTTAACAAATTTAATATGTTAATATATTAAACGTTTGAAATATTCTACTTTTAGACGTATCCTTACAACATTACCTATTTATCTTTTAGCTCAGTCATTGGGGATCAAAAAAGGGGCTTACCTGGAAAAAAGTCCAGAAGATTTGAAACTTTCCAGGTTTGTAGGTTTCGAGGTCCCTAACTAAAATCCATAAAATGCACAATTCGACACTTGCCGCCGGCGCCGCCATCTTGCCAGGATGGTGGCCAAAATCGGTATTTTGCAACTCGAAAACTATGCATTTTTCGGAAAAATATGTAGAGAGCAAAATTAAAGAAGATAAAATTTCCTACAAAAAAGGTTTTATGAAAATTTTCGCTAAAGTTAAACGCTAAGTTAATGGTGTATCTGCACAACGTATGTGATGAAATTGAAAAGTTCTGCCGAGTATATTTCCAATCTGGAGAACAACACGTGGATATGAGAAATTCGCGCATTACTCGAGACGACAATGATGTAGAAAAGCTGTTGCTTTGGCTTGCGCAACACCCACCTTTCCCAGACGTAGACGAAATAATGTCCATTGCCTCAGGCGTTGTTGGAGATCATTATGAGGTCGCGTCATACTTCTGTAGGGACTCATGTAGTGGTGGTGTGGCAATATTTGTCAGATCTGACTTCAGTACCTATAAACATGTAGAGAATAAAGAATTTTCATTGTCTAATAATTTTTGAAGGTGCTGCTGCTCTTTTCCAGACTGTGAGTAGTGTAAAAATTTTAGTTTGTTGTCTGTATCGTCCTCCTAGCTCTGATTATTTTAATGTGTTTTTGTGGTGATTTTAACTGTAATTTTATTTCCAGATGTAGGGAAGCAGTATATATAGTGGACGCATTTAGCTCATATGGTCTTACACAAGCTTTTTCTGAACCTTCTAGGACTCGGGGCTCATCCAGTACTTTGATTGATAATGCATTTATTAACACTGCACTGCTTTCAACTGAAACCTTTGATTTGGCGTTTTCAGATCATTGTGCTCAAATTCTAAGTATTGACTTGGGAAACTCAATCACCCCTGATTTAGGCAAATTTTCTATGGTGAGTTCTAGTTCTTTTTCTGATGAAAACATACATTTCTTTAACAACTTGCTATCTAAAGAAAATTGGCTGTCAGACCTTGAAATGCTGGATTTAGAAAGTAAATTTTCTTACTTTTTTGACACTTTCTCCAGTTTGTTTAATATGAGCTTTCCTTATACAGGGTGTCCGGAAATAGCATCGCCAAATTAGAGACGGTGATTCTACATAAGAAAACATGAACATTTTTTCATATGAACATGGGTCCGAAAATGCATAGTTTCCAAGATACAGGGTGTCAAACTTTTTATAAAGAATCAGTTTTTTGTTAATATCTTAAGTATGATTTTACTGGTTTTGTTGAAATTTGGCATGGTTATCTGTAGTAATAAGGGGCTTATTTAGCCTGAATTAGATTAAAAATATAAAGTCCAGTGGCGT
Source organism: Pissodes strobi (assembly GCA_016904865.1). Taxonomy (NCBI): domain Eukaryota; kingdom Metazoa; phylum Arthropoda; class Insecta; order Coleoptera; family Curculionidae; genus Pissodes; species Pissodes strobi. Next base: position 46,953 of record MU186553.1, on the reverse strand, counting down.
CCCGGAGGGCATCATACCGAATATTATTGACAAAAAACGTGTGCGCCGCTGACTTTTTCAAACATTTTATATTTTTATCGTATTAAGCAACTAAAAATACAATATTTTTGATTCTTGAGTTGTTCTCGTATCTTGCGTCATTTTCGATAAAAAAAGTAAAAACCGGTTTATTACATTTCCAATTTTTTTTGATAAAATCGATATTTTTATCTATATCTTAAATATGCTTTTACCGATTTTGTTGAAATTTAATAGGGTTATCTGTAGTAATAGGCGCCTCATTTAGCCTTTACTAGATTAAAAATGTAATGTCCAGTGGCGTCCTGAGGGGCATCATACCGAATATTATTGACAAAGAAATGTGCGCCACTGACTCTTTTAAACATTTTATATTTTTTTCCTATTAAGCAGCTAAAAATACAACATTTTTGTTTCTTGAATTGTTTTCGTATCTTGCTTCGTTTTCGAGAAACAAAATAAAAACCAGTTTATTACATTTCTTTAGGGCACCAAATTCTACATCAAACGCTGTAATAAACTGGTTTTATTTTTTTTCTCGAAAACGAAGCAAGATACGAAAACAAATTAAGAAACAAAAATGTTGCATTTTTAGTTACTTAATACGAAAAAAAATATAAAATGTTTAAAAGAGTCAGTGGCGCACATTTCTTTGTCAATAATATTCGGTATGATGCCCCCCGGGACGCCACTGGACATTATATTTTTAATCTAATAAAGGCTAAATGAGCCGCCTATTACTACAGATAACCCTATTAAATTTCAACAAAATCGGTAAAAGAATGTTTAAGATATAAATAAAAATATCGATTTTATCAAAAAAGTTTGGAAATGTAATAAACCGGTTTTTACTTTTTTTATCGAAAACGACGCAAGATACGAAAACAACTCGAGAATCAAAAATATTGTACTTTTAGTTGCTTATTACGAAAAAAATATAAAGTGTTTGAAAAAGTCAGCGGCGCACACTTTTTTTTGTCAATAATATTCGGTATGTTGCCCTCCGGGACGCCACTGGACCTTATATTTTCAATCTAATCAAGGCTAAATGAGCCCCTTACTACTACAGATAACCCTGCCAAATTTCAACAAAATCAGTAAAATCACATTTAAGATATTAACAAAAAACGGATTTTTTATAAAAAGTTTGACATCCTGTATCTTGGAAACTATGCATTTTCGAACCCATGTTCATTTGAAAAAATTTTCATGTTTTCTTATGTAGAATCACCCTCTGTAATTTGGCGATGCTATTTCCGGACACCCTGTCTAAATAAACACAAGCCCAACCACAGAAAGTCTAATCAGTTGATAACACCATTAATAATTAATGAGGGCAAACAGTTGAGACTGCTTCATACTCAACTAAAATCCACTCACAACCAGGACTTACTATCATCTTATAGAACTAGATTAAAGGTGCATAGAGAAAATATCATAAATGCTAAAAAAGCCTATAATTCAAACAAGTTGCTTACTTCTAGCAATATAACTCGAGCCTCATGGAAAATCATTAACTCCACTACCAACTTCTCAAGTCACAAAACAAGGTGTGTTCCTAATGTGGTTAATGATAATGAAAAGACGGTATTGCTAATACCTTTAATACTGTTTTGTGGACTCAGTGCGAAAGATCACGGATAATTTTCAGACACCCATAAGTATGAATATGCCTTCCAGCGGTGTATCTCAATCTCTTTTTTTATCCCCTCTTACTGACGGTGAAACCCTTGAAATTATAAAATCTTCTTCAAATAAAAAGTCATCCGGTGTAGATGAGATACCTTGTTACTTACTGCTGTCATGTGCTGATCATATATCTTCTGAATTTATCATTTCAGTTTGGGTATTTTCCTAAAGAGCTGAAAGCAGCTGATGTCGTACCTCTTCATAAAATGGGAGAGGCAGCAGAAGTGAGTAACTATAGGCCTATTGCTCTCCTATCTATCTTCTCAAAGATCTTCGAAAAATCCTTTAAAAAAAGATTTGTTGCGTTTTTGGATTCTTTTGGTATCCTGTCATGTCATCAGTTTGGATTCAGAGCTGGACTCTCTACATCTCATGCTATAATATCCCTTTATACAACTATTTTAAATAATTTTGAATCAAAGCTGAAATCTGTTGGTGTCCTTTTTGATTTTACAAAGGCGTTTGATACCGTTAATCATGCTTTACTACTAAATAAGGTCTTCCATTATGGCATAAGAGGTCCAGCTTACAAGTGGCTTGAATCATATTTGGCATGTAGAACCCAGGCTGTTAAACTGGAAGTTGGTGGTCAGGTGGCGGTGTCTGATTGGGCAGCTGTGGTCACTGGGGTTCCACAGGGAAGTGTTCTTGGGCCCATTTTGTTTTTACTTTTTATTAATGACTTTCCTTTCCTAATTAATGACAGCTATATAACACTTTTTGCAGATGATACATCAGCAGTGGTCTCGGGTACTGACTATCAGACTCTCCACTTCAAAGCCACCAAGTGTATAGCTGATATTGCGGGCTGGTGCCAGCAAAATGGTATTTGTCTGAATAGTTTGAAAACCAACTTCCTTGTTTTCACACCAGTTCGAGCTGTTCAGGACCGGCGCTTACTCCTCAGGGAGGGGTCCTCAAGCAGCCTCATCCAACAGGACTATGCCAAGTTTTTGGGGATTGTGCTTGATCGACATTTGTCATGGGATCCTCAGGTGGAATCTGTGTGCAATAGGTTGTCACGCAGCAATTATGCCATCTTGCAGCTTCGGGACTATGTGGATATGTATACACTTAAAAGCTTTTATTATGCCTCAGTGCATTCTACTCTATCTTATGCCTTGTTAGCTTGGGGTAATTCTTGCAGCATTGTGAGAGTGCTAATAAGTCAAAAGCGCATCATACGTACCATGTTTAGACTTTCCTTCAGATAAACATGCCGTGCAACTTTTAAAAAGGAGAAAATCCTAACTATAATAAACATGTATATCCTGCAGTGTGCATGTCAAATATATAAAAATCTTTCGAACCACATGAAATCAGGAGATTTCAATTTTTATAAAACCCGAAATGCAGATAAATTATACATCCCCTTTACACGATTGTCACAAGTATAGGATGGTCCAGAAATTACTTCTCTTAAAATTATTAATCATCTACCATGTAGAATCAGGGGTGCTAAGACTATGTCAATTTTTAAGAAGACCTTTAAGACCATGTTAGCTAACTGTCCATTTTACTCGTTGACAGAGTTTTTTAACTGTAACTTTGACTGGATTTACTTTCTTTTTATATTTTAGTAATTTTACACTATTTGTACTTTGTATTTTTAATTGACAATTCCTATACATTGTTTTATGATGTCGATGGAAATAAACCATTTGAATTTGAATCAAACAATAAATTGTTTTGATGCAGAGCGAATTGGGAAAGTTGGAATCAATAATATGATTGGGAAAAACTTTGGTGATGTGGTTCTGAGACGCAAAGTACTGTCCCTGAAAGCAGTGAACTCGAGTATTCGTATTGATGATAAAGTGGTGCCCATTGACCCTCTACTCATTTTCCAGAGACTTTGTGTTGCAAAACAGAGCGATGAAGAACTTGAACAGCATCTGCAGTATGAGTTAGCTCCGTACCCATTGTCCTTGTTTTCTGAAGTCGGAATGCGAAAAACAGCGAAATCCCTGCTGTACAAAGCTTTTTCGCCAGTTACAGACATTGACTTTGGACCTAACAAAGTGTACATAATTGACGGTGGATACTTGTTGCATCGAGTTGTTTGGAGCCGAAATGAAACATTTGGTTCGGTTCGCAACAGTTACGTAAATTATGCACAAAGACTCTATCAGTCAAATGCGGTTGTTGTTTTCGATGGCTACCCTACAGACGCTGCAGAAAAAAGCACGAAAAGCGCAGAACGACAGCGAAGATCACAGAAAAAAGTACAGGAGAAGGTTTGTTTGATGAGTCCATGATCCCCACAGTCTCACAGACAAATTTCCTATCAAACGATGCAAACAAAGGTCGCTTCATATCCGTCTTGAAACGGAAATATGAAGAAGTGCACTTCACAGTGATCCAGGCTACAGAAGACGCAGACACATTAATAATAAATACGGCAATCGAGATGTCATCTTCATATGAAAACATTGTTGTTGTTGGAGAGGATGTCGTCCTCATTGCTCTGTTGACAGCACTGTGCAAGGCTCATCATAATGTATACCTCCTGAAGCCTGGAATAATGGCGTCGAAGCAGTGAAGGACAACATCTTGTTCCTCCACGCTATAAGTGGGTGTGATACGACGTCGGCCCTATTCAACCAAGGGAAGCTGAAAACTTTAACAACTCTTGAAAAACGTAGAGACTTACAAGCTTCTATAGAAGCATTTCAAAACAAGCATGCCACCGCTGACGAAGTTGCTATTGCAGGTGAGAAATTTCTTCTTGCTCTCTATGGATGCAAAGACAGAGAGAACATAAATCTGGATAAATATCGATACCACTGTTTTGTAAAATCGGTAACAAAAAGTAAATTTAATTTGGCATCTTTACCACCTACGAGAGCAGCAGCACGACAGCATTCATTGCGACCTTACCACCAGGTTCAGCAATGGTATGGTTGTACCAAAGACGCCGAAGAATGGGGTTGGAAGAAAACAAGAACAGGCATTATTCCAGTAACGACGCTGAAAGATCCAGCTCCAAAGTCCCTATTGGCATTTTTATCCTGTAAATGCAAGACAAACAACTGTGGTAAAACCTGCGGATGCAGAAAAGCAGGATTAAAATGTTCAATAATTTGTGAATACTGCAATGGAAACTCCTGCGACAACGTCACTGAAGTGTCACTCGACGAATCCGATGAAGAGGAGCTAGATTTGTCTGTGGATATCCCTCTGGTGGCTGAAGATGAAGAGTTCGACGAATTGAAAGACCATCCTGAGCCCAGCATAGCAGACACAATCGACTTTGACATCAATGAGCCAGGTTTGTCGGGCTTGTGCAGATAAGTTTAGGGTTTTTATTTACCTAGAGGATTAGGCCCCCAGGGGAAACCACGCTAAAAAAAACCGCCATGTACAGGGGGCGATCACCCCTTTAACTTTTTTATTTTAAGCGTCCCAAAAAAAAATAAAAGTATGGTTATGTAGGTACTGAAAAATACCTTTTTTCTGCGTGTAAAAAATATTGAAAAAATATTGGAAAAACAAAAAGTTAATTTTTTTTTTCAATGGAACACCATATATATGAATTTATTTTTCGATTCCTCGTAAAGTTCTAAGCATATTTTATGTATTATGTTATACCTCTAGAGTTAGTAGTTTCACAGCTATAAACAGTTGAAAAACGGTACTTTGGCTAGTCTTCACCTTGGTAGCAAGAAGATCATTAGATATGGAGTAAAATCAATTTCACATTCATATCTTAACTTTTCAAGAGCTATCTGACGGTACTAACTGGCAGGCGGTACCATGGGTACCAAATCTGGTACCTCGGTAGATACCATCAGTTAGCACCATCAGATAGCTCTTGGAAAGTTAAGACAGGAATGTGAAATTCATTTTACTCCATCTCTAATGAACTTCTTGCTATCAAGGTGAAAAGTAGCCAAAGTACCGATTTTCAAGTGTTTATAGCTGTGAAACTACTAACTCTAGAGGTATAACAT
>MU186553.1:0-38293 GCA_016904865.1 Pissodes strobi | reverse complement strand
GGGAGCCCGCCTACGACTTGTCACCCGGGCGAGCTTTCCTTCTTCTTCTACGAGCCGTCGGCCGATGTGGTTAGGTTAGGATTAGAAAATTAGAAAATACAGTCCACAGTTAGAAAGTTAATTAGTTTTTTTACTTTAGTACCTTTATCGACAAGAGAAAGTACCTACGATAAAGATCGTACAACTTCTTTTGTACAGAATCTACAAGACTATGCTAAATTTAATTATGTGCCCCTTCATTTAACGACGGGCAACCTGCTTAATAAATGTATGGAACATCAAGGAAAATATCACAAAATATGTCGATCAAGGTTCAACTCTCAAAAATTATGCGACTTTCTGAGAAGGGAAAACGAGAAGGTCTCTTTCCGTCATCATGTCAAACAAAGGAAGATTTAAATGTTGATGATATATCTACCAATGCAAGCTGTACTAAGGATATTCTAACACGATAGCATTTGTCCAAATCCAATCCAAGAGATACTTGTAAACGCTATGCTTCTAGAAGATGAAACACTTATTAGAAAATTAACAGGTAACAGCGATCTGGTCGCGTTAGAAGCGAAATACCATAAACGTTGCTATGTAGACTTTCTTACTAAAGTACGAAGTGTGAAGAGAACTCATTCTAAAGATCTCAATGAAAATTACTCTGCAGTGGCATATGGCTCTGTACTTAATGAGCTTGTAGCGTTTATGCAAGAGAGCTATTTGTACAATCAAACAGCACCAGTCTTTCGTCTTTCAAATCTTGTTAAGGCACGCTTGCAAGAGCTAGGGTTTGTAAATGTAGATCTTAATAGAACTCGTCTAAAGAATCGACTATTGGCATTTATCCCTGGCTTAAGAGAAGACAAAGTAGGCAGAGATATTTTACTCACTTTCTAAGGAGATATTCACAACGCCATACGAATATCTTGTGAGAAAGACTCGCTTAGTGACGGAATGTCTCTTGCAAGGGTGGCAAAAATTCTTCGCGAGGATATGTTTTGAGATTACCCCCTATTTGATGGATCTTTTGAGGGTCAATTTACTTCTGAAAATACTGTTTCGCAACAATCAGTAATGTTTTTCAGGATGCTTTTAGAGGGTGCAACTACGGGGGAAGTACAGGGTGGCTCGTTTTCGTGTCTATGTATGGGGAACTCGAAAACCGTAAGAGATACAGTGTCGGTCAAATTAAGGCAAAATTGCGCATTTAGGTGCCTAACAATATGCCGTTTAGAAAGTTTCAAAATTCCGAGTATTTCCGGAGATATCCGGAAAAAACCGAAATTTTGAAAAATCGTTTTTTTTTCCTGGGCTTATTTAAAAACGGATCTCAAATTGAATTGCACTTTTGCAGTACCACTTTCTCCGCTCTGTCCAATGATGGTATCCAGTTTGAAATCCGACGTTTCGTCTTCAAGGGATCATCAACAACTTTCTTTTTTTAAATACGAACTTAATTTTTTTTTATCGGTTTTCAGATGGTATTGGCGTTATTAATATAAATATATGTTTTTATATTTTTTTAATTTTTTTTTTTAATTAAATATTTTGCTCTGGCGTAATTTTAAATAATTTGCGGTAGATACGTACTTTTGAAATTTTTATATTCTATAAAAATATTTTATTTTGTTTTTTGTATTAAGTGGAAAATTGGAGCCCGTATTAAAAATAAAAAATAGTAAAATTATTTTTTACGAGAATATGGCCATGAACTATTCTCAAACAAGTGGCTTAGTTCAAAGATATAATATTTTCAACTTTTAACCATTTCAAAAATTTATTTAATAGAGAACATGATGAATTTATAATCATACTACGTGATACTATAGGTACTTTGATGGAATTGGAATTTTGCCTATAAATTATTATTTTTTGTTATTTATTATAGGCAAAATTCCAATAGGCGTGTTTTTCCATCAAAGTACTTATAGTATCACGCAGTATGAATGTAAATTGTTTATGTTCTCTATTAAAAAATTAATTGGTTAAAAGTTGAAAATATTTCATCTTTGCACTAAGCAACTTGTTTGAGTAATAGTTCATGGCCATATTCTCGTAAAAAATAATTTTAATATATATTTTTTTAATATGGGCTCCAATTTTTCATTTAATACAAAAACCAAAATAAAATGTTTTTAAAGAATATAAAAATTTCAAAAGTACCTACCTTAAATTATTTAATATTACGCCAAAGCAAAATATATAAATTTAAAAAAAATAATAAAAATTAAAAAAAAAATAAAATAAAAACACATACTCATATTAATAACGCCAATATCATCTGAAAAACGATAAAAAAATTAAAGTTCGTATTTAAAAAAAGAAAGTTGATGATGATCCCTTGAAGACGAAACGTCGGATTTCAAACTAGATAACATCATTGGATAGAGCGGAAAAAGTGGCAATGCAAAAGTGCAATTCAATTTGAAATCCGTTTTTAAATAAGCATAAGAAAAAAATAAAACGATTTTTAAAAATTTCGGTTTTTTCCGGATATCTCCGGAAATACTCGGAATTTTAAAACTTTCTAAACGCTATATTGTTAGGCACCTAAATGCGCAATTTTGCCTTAATTTGACCGATGCTGTATCTCTTACGGTTTTCGAATTCCCCATACATAGACACGAATTTGAGCCACCCTGTATAGGCGGCTGACACAACATACGATGAAAACCAGAAAAATATTTCAAAAGCTACATTATCTTTGGGCAACTAGTGAGATTCAACTGCATTAAAAGAGAAAGAAAGAGCTCTACTACATCTAGTCGTCATCCTTTGCAGAGGGAAACCCCGTTACCCCTCTACGTTGGACTTATGCTACATAGTCAAACTGGTGGCGCTGATTTAATTGACAAACTTTTTCACTTGGGATTGAGCGTTTCGTACCATAGAGTTAAAACTGTGCTATGTGTGTCACAAATAATGTTTTCACATGTGGAGCAATAGACAATGTCGACCATTACACCTCATCGACCACTTCAATAAACGCCTTTCACGGTACTTCCATTTCCTTGATTCAATATGTACCCGAAGGATTGAGAATTTTAGAACCCGTAAAACTGGATTTAAAAAACCATTCCAAGGTAGCACGCCTGTCAGAAAATTAAATAACGATACCGCCAACTCCAAAACTCAGAAGCGAATTTCCAATGAGTACAGTAAACAACACTGAGCTATAAAATTTAATATCGCCTGAACTCGCCGATTGGCTGGATAATAGAAGGGAATTTGCACAATCTACAGATTTAACACCATGGGCTCCCTACTTTTCCAAAAAGGAGGACATAACGTCAACCAGAAACAAATGCAAAACAATCTTGCTTCCCGTCATCAATGAAGACATAGACTCGTCATCCGCAGTCCGCCATGCAACGAATATTGTGTGTACAGTTATTCACAAAATCAATCCCAACCAAACCCCAGTCATTACAGCTGACCTTGTTGAAATCTCTCCAGTGGGCCATGCCCATTGAATATGGAGAAGACAAAATCATGGTCATGTTAGGTGGTCTCCATATTGAAATGGCCGTTGCGTCTGCAATAGGTTCATGGCTTGAAGGAAGTGGATGGACTGACAATATTGTAGAGGCTCATGTAACAACATCAGGAGGAGCGGAAGGAATACTGAAAGTGTCACACGTGAAGAGATGTTGATACGCGCACGAGGTTTCTGTTATAACTCTTCAAGTTCTGTTGGAACGAGCATACCAAAAGCAAACAGAAAAAGAAGTAGCTGAGACATTTGAAGATGGGATTCAACGAAAATTAGAAGAGTCCGCAAAATTTAAGTATTGGCACACCACCAGATCGTTAGAATGTCTGTTGCTAGACTTGGTACGAAGTATTCGTTAGGACAACTTAAAAGATTTTATTTCCACTCTTGAGGAAATTTGTCCCTTGATAGAACCATCTACGCCCGGTTGCTGCCAGTTTTTTTATACAACTTAAAGCAGTTACCAGATATGCATCCGGATATTTTTCGCGAGTTTCAGAACGGAAATATGTCGGGCTCTAAAACGAACAGAAAATTCTATAGGATGGCGCATGACCAGTTGCACGAACAGAACAACAAACTGATAAAAAACATGTCCAATAATTTATCGCGTCTTAGTCAGGATAAGGGACTAATACAATGGATGGTAGCGGGACCCGAAGTTGTACGAATGATTGAAGAATTTGAAGAAAATCATGACCTGAACTCAAACATCATTTCTGAAGTGCATCATGAGAACACAACGAGTTTTTGTAGTAGATTTTAGACCACCGTTTCAGCACTTGTTGAAGTACTTCAAGAACACGGGAATCCTTTTCAAGACGGATGCGTTGACCACTGTGAACAGCAGTAGGATTATCTTTCCGGAAGAATGTGAAAGGTCTGGCATATCAACAAATATAATAGGAAAAAAAATTTCAAAAATTTGTCGAAAATCGCTTGGTACTAAGAAAAATTTCAATCCATGACGCTATAAAGAAAAACCAACTTGGCCCTGATGAGTGGAAAGAAAATTTCTAAAAAGTCCAAGGACAAGCAAAAGATTGTTGATCATAGAAAAGATACTAGCATTTTTGCTAAACTCTACATTGCTAGTCAAGCAAGACAAATCGACGTTAACGAATTTTTAACACAAAAATAGGTCCTGTGCGCGTTTCATATCTGACCTTGTTAAACTTCGAAAACCCAGCAAAAAATCACATGTAGTCTCTTGTATCATTAACTTAAGTAAAGTTTCTGAGAAAATCGTGTATGAACCTAATGTTTCCGCCCTTATTATTGATGCAGCTGCCTTGGTCCACATGCTTATCCCCAAATCTACTAAAGCCTTCCAACAATATTGTGATCAGATTGTTGAACCGTATATTTTGATGAGACTAAAATCTGTAGACAGAGTTGATTTAGTATGTGATCGCTATCTAGAAGGAAGCCTGACAAATGACACAAGACAATTACGAGGATCTGGACCAAGAGTAAATGTCGAACCCAATGTTGTCATATCCAAATCCTTTAGTAAGTTTCTTGCCCACAGTAAAAACAAAGATCTTTTTGGATACCTAGCATAAAACCTTGTCAAAATCATTTGCACGTACAAGGACATATTTATTGGTTCCAATAAAAATACCTTTTCTACTATTTCTCCTTCATCTCATGAAGAAACCGGTGGTCCTCCATTCATATACGGAATGCTAATGAGTACCCGGGCCATTTAAAAATCGTAGTAAAAACTGTGAACAGTGGTGTTGTAGTAATTGCCATGTATGCATTTTCTAGACTGCCAAATATAGAAGAATTGTGGTTAGAGTATGAAAGTGGAAAGCATCTCCAATTATTTTCCATCCACGAGATGCAAAAAGAGTACCACAAGGGATATCAGATCTTTTACCTTTCTTCCACGCCTTTACAGGAGCTGACACAGTTTCTAGTTTTGCAGGTATTGGTAAATCCACCGCGTGGAAAACCTGGATGACATTTCGAGATGTAGATAAAGCGTTTTTGGAATATTCCGAACTTCCCGAAAATGTTACTGAAGATGACGAGAATTTCTTACTCGTTCAGCGCTTCGTCATACTTTCATACCATGCGTCAAGTTCAGCAGAGACCGTAAATGATGCCACACAAATTTTATTTATCCAGCAGAACAGACCTATTGAAAATAGGCCACAGAATTACGTAGTTTTGATTATAATTATTATTATAGGTGAGGGATATTTAAAAATTGTGCCCAATTCATTATTTAGCTTTCTCCGTGGCAAAGTTTTGCGTTCTCATTGCTATAACTTCTAAACTACTAATCGGAGAGTAAAATTGTAACAAGATTATTTGTAGCATTTTTAAAGAGCTTTCCAACAGTATCACACAACATTATATTAATGTGATCGAAAATGATGTTATGACCATTTTTCCAAACCTATGTCTTTTACCAGAGCAATTATTTTGATGACGTCAAAGTTTTCACAGGTAGCCGGAAGTGAAATATTTTTACACTATCTCCGCTGACTAGAAAGGACAAAACACGGAATACTATAAAAATGCTATATGTCAAATTCAATAACACCTATTTAATGTTACGCAATTTAATGCGTATTAAAATATTATTAATAAGATTGTCACATTGATAATAATGAATGATTTATTAGCATATCGACTGCAAGAATGATGAGAAAACAGTCGTTCGTAAACTTGTCCATATTAATATGGATATAGGTTGAGCAATCACCCTAATCACTCAAATTAATTTAAAGTTAAAGTGAGTTGGGGTAATTGCGCGATGGAGGTAACCTCGCCACCCAGTCCCCAAATTTAAAAAAGGTGTTTTATAAGTTGCATATGCCACAGGTTCTTAACTTCAATCTTGACTGATCGATTCCAAGTGATTTGGCAACCTTGTAATCGCCAGAAAAGTGACAGCTGACCTCTGAACCTAACCTAGTCGTGTTGGTAGGTTGGTGAGTATTCATCGGAAATAAATATTTTTGTTTTTATAAGACGATATTTCAAGTTTTTTGTGTTACTCTGAGATAATAATAGTTAAAACGACTATGTGAAACAATTAGAAGAAAATGAATTCAACATTTGTAAAAATTAAACTAAGTGCCGCATTTACCCCAAATTTATAGCCTCTAAGGTAAGTGCGTCTGTCAAATGACGCTCTTACCCCATCTTAGTTTCTGAGGAACTAAAGGCCATTTCATTTTTTTCAGTTAATAATGCCCCGAAATTACACAAGGAAAGCAAGTAGAGCTAGCAACTACACCAAAGAAAATACCAAGATCAATGTTGAGTAATTAGAGGCAGATGCGTGAAGAATACGAGTTTGGGAAGAATGACCGACATTCCATTAGCGTAAGAAGAAACAATTGCAAACACCATAAGGATCATGGAAAATGGCGTTTTCGCCTGCCAAGGCGGGAAGTCATAAAGAAGGTTGGAGAGTTTGTTAAAGTGAATGGTTTAAAAACAGGGTTTAAGAATGGAACGCCAGGTGAAGGTTCGTTCCTTAGCTTTAAACAGAGACATCGGCTATCGATAAAGAAACCCCAGAACGTTGAGACCGCAAGAAGAAAGTGCCAAGACTAATTCATTATTCATGAATATTTTGATTTGCTCAAAGCTACTCTTTTGGAGTTGGGCATTCTCGAAGAGCCCGAACACATTTGGAACCATGATGAGGCCAGTTTTTATGCAGATCCTTCGAAAACGAAAGTAGTCGAAGGAATCCGAATTGCCTCAGCACGCACTAAAATCGGTGTTATGTGCCGCAGACGAAAAAGCAATTCCTTTAATTATTCAAAAGGAAGGATGTGTACCACGAATGGACTGCCGAGGAACAAGATCCAGCTCACCCTACAATGTCGTATGCTGCAACCAAAAGCGGATGGATGGAGAGTTCAGTTTTCTATAATTATTTCAAAGAGAATTTGGTCAAATAGTTTGGAGACCGTAGACCGGTCTTGCTGATCTACGATGGCCACTCTACTCATCGATTTATTAAAAAGAACGATGGCAGAACGAATTGTTATCCTGAAATTGCTTGCTCACTAAAGCCATATCCTGCAACCGCTTGATATTGCAATGTTTAAAACACTGAAGGCTACTCGAGATGTGAAGCTGGTGAAATGGCAAAGATTGAATCCAGGAAAGAAAATTATATAGACATCCTCTTCAGGCATGATAAAAGAGGTTTGGGTGGAGGCAAACCCAATCTTGATTCAACGAGAATTTAGGAAGGCTGGTATCTAACCCTTCGATAACACAGTTGTTCCCAAAGAAAAGTTTGACCCTTTAGCTTTCCAGAGATGGGAAAACCATCTTAATAATGTAAGTAAAATAAAAATACACAAGCTGCGTCTAAACCAAATAAACCAGTTGCAAGTGGTGCAGAAGTGATAACTAGAAACGAAATAATAGAAAGGCTGCAGGAAATGGAAGAGAGAAACTCAAAGAAATTCAACTACCCCACTATTCTAGTGCATGGTCTAATTCAAAAACTTCTAGCGGAAGGCTTTCACTGCCTGTGTTACGCAGATGACTTGACGATTGTGGCGCGAGGAAAGTTCACGGACACCATATCGGAAAGAAGTCAAAGAGCCCTTATCATCGTAGACGCCTGGTGCAGGGAAGAACAAATGTCAGTTAATCCACATAAAACAACAGTGGTGGCATTCAAAAAACGGGGAGATTTAACAGGACTAAAGCAAATGAGGCTAGCTGAAGAAGCTATAACCTTCTCCAAAGAAGCCGAAAACCTGGGAGTCATCTTTGAGCAAAAACTTACATGGAACACGCACATCCAAAAGTGGCGCTAAGAGTCACAATGGCTCTAGGTATATGTAGAAGAATGTGTGGAAAAAACTGGAGATTGAACCCGAAAATTTCTCTATGGTTATACACAAGGGTGGTTAGACCCATGATAACATATGGAGCAATCGCCTGGTGGACGAAAACCAGACAGGTAGAGGCGATGAGAAGGCTAAATGGGGTACAGAGACTAGCTTGCCTCTGTGTTACCGGAGCCATGAGCACAACGCCAACAGCAGCGATGGAGGTATTATTAAATCTACCCCCACTCCATGTTATCATACAAGGCGAGGCCAAATCGGTCTGTTACAGACTAACACAAGGCCAAACACCACTAATAAGAGGACACGGCATCGAAAACAATAAACTATACTGCGAGATTAAGGAGGATAAAATCCTAGGCATAACTCCACCTCCAGTATGCTGGCTGAACTGAGTAGGTCAGATGCTGGTGCCGGTCCCAAGCGCGGATAAAGGAGGAGGGTTGGAACGAAAGGCTAGCAACCGTTGCTGAAAATTTCGATCAAAAGCCTCGGAATACGGACGGAAATAAAAGACGACTTTTGCTACGAAAAAGGACTATGAGACTGGAATGTACAAGGTTTAAGAACTAAAGAGACAGAAGTTTTTCAGGAACTTCAGCGCCAAAAGATAGATGTATGTGTTCTCACCGAAACCAAGAAGAAAGGAAAAGGAAATGAAACAAAAGATGACTATATCCACATTTATAGTGGAGTAGAAAAAAGCGCCAGAGCAAAAAGAGGCGTGTCTACAGCCCTACATAAAAAGCTAAAGAAACACATAAAGAGGTGGGAAGAGATAGATGAGCAGATTATTACGATGGACTTAGAAAGAATCGGAGCAACGTTTGTCATTATAGGAGCATACGCTCCAAGTGACGATGCCGACGTCAAAGTTAAAGACGAGTTTTATGACATATTAAGGGATGTCCTGGTTAATGTAGGTCACTCCAAAGAAATATGTCTTTGCGGAGATTTTAATGCCCGGGTAGGCAGAAAAGAGGAAGATGCGGTCCTGGGAAGGTATGGCGAAGAACGAACAAATAACAACGGGGAACAACTTATATACACACCGGCATAATTAGGGGCAAAATTTACACTAAGTTTGACTTCAATTTTCTCTTGAACCCTTCACTCGATTTTGACTTTTTTTTGTTAAATTGTAACCTGGTTCTTTCAGAATTCGTTAGAGGTATTGCTGATTTTAAAAAATTGGTCGTAATCTCATAATCTCTAATTTCTGACATCAAGCTCAACAAAAGAGCTGTAGACAATATTCTCCTCTGAATATTCCTATGTGAAAATAAAGATCCTTGCATGATGCAAGTTGCGCTCAAGGCAACTGCTTTCGTTCGGTCAATTTATTTCCGAGAGTATACATTTTCTCTCATGAAGTCAAATCGAATTTTGATATTCACCTATGGATGAATACTAAGTATCGTGCTTGCCCGTCTTTT
This sequence comes from Pissodes strobi, assembly GCA_016904865.1. Classification (NCBI taxonomy): domain Eukaryota; kingdom Metazoa; phylum Arthropoda; class Insecta; order Coleoptera; family Curculionidae; genus Pissodes; species Pissodes strobi. The sequence continues at coordinate 28,532 of MU186553.1, read as the reverse complement.
GAAAATTACACAATGCCTCTACACCCCGCTCAGTATAATATAGTTTGCTTTGTAACTTTAATATCTTTAGCATAGATGCGTAAGAGAATTTAATCATATCAAGGAGTGTCGGTGAGCATGACTTGTTGAGACCTTGACATATACAATGTGACACAAATTCGTTTCCCATCATTGGGGTCTTCTAAACAATATGAAACAGACCAAAGAAAAATTCAACAAACATTATTGTAATAAATGTTCGCTATTATAAAAAATCTAAAAAACAAATGGCGATTTTACAGCTTTTTCGGCAGTTTATATCCGGCCTCTAAATTACGCTACTTCGCCGGAGTCATTTAACTTTTTCTCATTCTGTCGAGATCGTAACGATGTGAAACGAAATTGGAACCTCCTGTATAAATGGCATAAATGTTCAAAATAAGCTAAAATCAAATGTTTCAGCTCAGAATTATGATTTGAACAGTTTTGATGTTGTATTAGAGAATGCGACAATTATTTACTTCTTTTAAACATTTAAGTAACGTTAAGCAAACGGTGTCGCTACCACTATCAATTTTAAATAGGTGTTAGTTCCTCAACAATATATTAATCCTTCGATATAGCATTCCGTGTCAAATTTTAGAATAAGATTTCGTTAGAAGCAATGCATAAATGATCCAATCATAGCATGGCTGTACACTAAAAAGCCAAACTATCAAAAACAAACTAGAGGTAACAATAATGTTGCCAGAATACTTCAAATGTTTAACCGTATTCTTCCCTGACACTTATTGGGCAGCTCGTTTTCCTTAAATGCTATACAAATATACCCACTAACTGGTTGGCTCTAAAACAATTATTTAGGTCAGTCCTCACCGCTCCATTCCTCTAGTTCTTCTTGGAGTCGCAACTCCAGTTCTCGCATGTCGTTGGCGATGTCTTGTTCGTACATTGCATCATCAGCTGACTTCGTTCCCGGTAAATTCCCGAAATGCGATCTGTTTGCTTGGGTCAGCGAGTGAACAATTTTATTCTAAAAAATAAAATATACCGTGAAGAAACTGTCCTTTATGGTGACGGATTTCATTTCAACCAATTCTCTAACTAGATTGCGTCTAATTTGTTATTAAAACATTCTTATTTTAAAATATTGGCATGAGGGACATTACATATAAAAATGGCAAATCACTTTCAAAATTACACCACAATCAATAACTTCCCTATTTGAATCCTTAAAAATGTATTTGCCAAGTCAGTTTCTGAATGTTTTGGTAGATAGAATGCCTACCTTAAGTATTGAGGCACTACTACTCATTAAGTTAGTGGCATTCTCAACAAGCCCAAAATATATCGACAGAATGTTGTGATTTAGTACGTCAAAAGCCTGGCTGTAATCTAATAAAATCAAAGAACTATTTTTACTATCATGAGATGTCCTAAATCGGTCGTATGTCACAGAAGGTAGCACATTTGATGTATCAGCTCTGATCGAAATCCTAACTGAGGACAGCGCATTTTTTGCGAATCAATTATTTAAGCTCAAACATGGACCTTTCTAAAAGTATAATTATACACCGAAAGTTAAGCATAATAAAATTTTAATGCAACACACAAGATGTATATACATATATTTAGGCGAGCTATTAATAATAAATTATAAAGGTTACATGGAATAGAAAAAATGGAAGAAAAATTAGAAAAATAATCCTTATCTTCGCTACAATAGTAGGGAAACTAATTCATTGTCAACCGAACTTAAAATTTTAGTATGACAGTAAATGCGTTTTTTTCCCTGGAAAAAGCTGCACCAGTATCGTGTACCAGAATATTTTTATATTTTAATGAACAAAAAATAATAGCCACTACTGTTGGATTGCTTAACTATTTTACGATGAAAATGAGATAATTAGCATCATCTCTTGGCCGTGAATCGTTCCTTTCGACTACCAATCTGAATTACACATTTGAGATACTAGTGTCACGGCTAGCAACTATCCGACGGTTTTTGTGCTGCCCTATAGAACTGGCATTGCCGCGTCTACGTATGAGTCATCGCCAGCCGCGAAGATTCAGGAACTGTGGAATTCTCTAGATGCCCTGGTCGAGAATCATATAGAGTGGCCTCGCTTCTTCCCAAGTATTTATGATAGGTTTTAGATCGTATATAAATAGTGGATAGCGGCGAGTTGCAATTTGTTAATAATTGAGTGTTAAATTGTAAAGAGCTATTAGTTGTAAAGTCATGAGTAGTTTAGTGTATTTAATTGCATACAGTGGTAGAGAATAAAGAGAGTATTAGTTTAAAATAGTAAAAGTTGTAATTTCGTTCAGAACCCACGGAAAAAACGTAACATTTGCTGTCAGAAGTGGGATTAACTATGTGTTTGAGATTATTCTGTTTCTGGCTGTTGGCCCAATTCTCCTTGTTCTGATAATTACAGATGTTGCCGAGTTTCATTTGATCGAGAGGCAGTTTGCTTTTAATGGTCTAAACGTTGTTTTCGTGCCTGTTGCAGTCCAGGTACCCCAAAACGGTCCTTTTTTGATTCCCTCCAAGACCGATGCCGTGCATCTTGTTTTTCGTTTCGGGCCGTTGGTTTTCCTGATTCTCGTGGATTCTGATCGTCGCCATGGCCCGCAAAAGAATTTAGAAGGGCCTTTAAAACTTACAATTTACAGAGCTGACCACCTGTTCCTAACCGGAAATTCACCACCGAGAAAATGGACTGAAAAGGCTGGAGAATGTCGTTGAGATGCCCGACAACCCAACGGCGGTTTTTTTTTGCCCATGCATTATATGTCGTACCTAGAACATCATTTAACCTCCGAAACCGTACAAAGTACGTCCTTGCCGCTTCAAAGCATACACGACATCCATGGCCGTGACGGTTTTTCTTTTGGCGTGCTCCGTATAAGTGATCGCGTCTCTGATTATGTTTTCTAAAAACACTTTCAGAACGCCACGCGTTTCTTCGTAAATCAAGCCCGAAATACGCTTGACGCCGCCACGTCTGGCCAATCTTCGTATAGCGGGCTTAGTAATACCCTGGATGTTATCACGAAGAACTTTACGGTGCCATTTGGCGCCACCTTTACCTTATCCTTTTCCACCTTTACCTCTGCCAGTCATTTCGAATTATGATGAAGTATACGTAAACGTGAAACGGCGAAGAACAACTGTCCATTTTTAGGTCACATCTAACGTTTTCCGGAACGGGAAACCTCTCGGATTTGGCCGCGATTTGGGAAACGTGCAGGTACTTCTTAGACTTGTATTTGTCTTGGATGGCGTGTTGGGGCTGCGTTGGAGCCTGAACAAATATTCCGTATAAGAATTCAATGCAGGTGTACAGGTGGTGCAACTCGTAGCCCGTGGTTCGGGTGAGGTCGGCGTTTGCCGCTGGCAAGTCTAGGGTATGGTGTGCGATGACTATGGCGCTGGCGGCCAACTGGCTGGGAAAGTATTCGAGGTAGGTTTCGCCTTCCAAAATCGACAGTTCACAAAGGTACATAGCCAAAAATTTTGCTTTATCTCCGATCTTATTGATGCAGCATATCGCCGTGATAAACGAAAGAGGTGTGGGCACAGACAGGTCGAATCCCAGCACTTTGACGATGAGATGCTCCATGCGGATCATTTGCCTCTTGGTGTAAGTGTCGTCGGTGATGTATACGAATTCGCCGATGTCCGGCGGGTAGACTTCCTCGTATTTTGAGGCAAGGAACATGGCCGCGGTTCCGACCAGTTGCAATTTCGCCCTCACCACCGAGATGTAGCTGAGGAAGCGGTCAATGTAGTTTACGGCCAAGTAAAGCGTTCTCATATGCAATTTGTACTCTTCCGCCACCTCAACCAACCAATCCACGAGGATGGACCGCATTGAGGCCGTAACATCGGGCTGTTTCTTCATGTAGCCGTACTTGGCGCGATTGTAGATATCCATGCTATATTCTTCAATAGTGAAAATGTCGTCCTGATCTTAGACAGTTTTGCTCATAATCTATTCGTTAAAGTCATTTTCAGTCTTTCTCGATGCCCATGGGACTCGGAATGGGACTAGGCTCTTCCTGTTTGGGATCAGGTTTGAGGATGATGTCCTTGCGTTCCAGTTCAGCGACCTCTTTCTTGGTGACGAACCGGTCTTCGATACCTTTATATATGTTTGAGGTGCTCTTGGTCTTAAGCTTCCCTTCAATTTTGGCAAAAATAGACAATATACAAAAAGAAGTTGGAAACGTACAGAAAGAAATGAAGAATCTTCAGGCAGAAGTTACCAGACTAAAAAACCAAGGTACCACCGAGAGGGTATTCGCCAAAGGACAGAATACAAAACCTCCAACGTATAACGGTCAACATCTTGGACAATGTACAGAAGAGAATTTGAAGCCGCTGCTGTTGCCAACGGTTGGAATAACCAAGAAATTGCTACGTAACTAGTAGTAGCGGTTCGTGGATTTCATCCTTACCAAAACAGACGATGGCGCACCGACTAAAGTAGTGGCGACATGTACTGTCAGAATAAGCGGAAATACCGAGCAGATAATCTTTGGGAAATTGGAGAAGGATTTTGGAGCCTGCATCGGACTTATCCAACATCACGATTTGCCTTGCAACCACCTCGTAGACAAAGCACAAGTCAAAACGGACGGCGAAATACCGATAAGGATAGCAAATATTTCATCCAATTCCATCAAAATCAATAAAGGAGATGTAATAGCCACTTGCGAGCCGGTACAGTGGGTAACCAGTTGCGAAACGCGGTCAGAAGTAACATTCTCAACATCACCTAAGGAAGTCCTAGAACATTTCCAGAAGTCGTGGCATCTTCTGTCTTTTGAAGAACTGAATAAAGCCACACAATTTATTAAAGAGCAGAGCACCGCCTTTGAAAGGAAAAATGGCAATACTCAAAGAACGAACATCATAAAACATAAAATAGACACTGGAAGTGTTCACCCCAAGAAGTTACCACATTAGTGGACAAAATGTTTGACGATGGAATTATTGAAGAGTCATCAAGCCCATGGTAGTCTCCTGTTGTCTTAGTCACCAAGAAGGATGGGACTACCAGATTCTGCGTGGACTATAGAAGGCTCAATGACGTCACCAAGAAGGACAGCTATCCACTTTCCAGAATTGATGACACGTTGACGACACTGACAGGTTCTCAATGGTTTTCAACACTCGATTTAAAGAGCGGCTACTGGCAAGTAGGCATTGACGAACAAGATGAGGAAAAGACTGCCTTTTCTACCGGAAGTGATTTATATCAGTTTAAAGTTATGCTCTTCGGACTATGCAATGCCCCCGCTACTTTTGAGCGTCTTATGGAAGTTGTTCTACGAGGCATCACTTGGAAGACATGCTTGGTCTATCTTGATGATATAATGGCAATGGGAAAAACATTCGAAGAACACCTACAAAACCTGAATGAAGTTTTTACTAGGATCAAGAATGCTCAGCTCTTACTGAATCTAAAAAAAATTTGTCTTTTCCAACAAGAAGTTGAATTTCTCAAGCATGTCGTGTCATCAGAGGGAATCCAAACTGATCAACGAAAGATTGCAGCAATCAAAGACTGGCCTCGTTCTCGCGACAAACACGAACTACGAAGCTTCCTTGGATTATGTACTTATTATAGAAGATTTGTCGAAGGATTTGCCAATATAGCTGCACCTCTACATAAGCTCACTGAAGAACGAGCAAATTATAACTGGGATCATAACTGTGATTCTGCGTTCAGGAAATTAAAAGCGGTTCTATGTTCTAGTCCAATATATCTGGGATATCCGGAACAACAGGGTAAATTTGTATTGGATACAGATGCAAGCAACACCGGCATCGGAGAGGTTTTATCGCGAGTACAAGCAGGAGAAGAACGAGTTATCGAATACCACAGTCCAACACTTTCGAAACCTGAACGCAACTACTGTGTAATCCGAAAAGAACTTTTGGCAATAGTACGGTCTGTTGAGCATTTCCATCAATATCTGTATGGACAAGAATTTATAATAAGGACTGATCATGACACACTTAAATGGCTTTTGGATATGAAACGGCCTGAAAGACAGGTAGCCAGGTGGCTTGAAAAGTTACAACAATATAACTGTAAGGTTAAGCAGAGGTCAGGGAGAATGCATCATAATGCAGATGCTTTATCCAGAAGACCATGCGAAGATAATTGTAAGCATTGCCAAAGAATAGATCAACGAGAAGGAATTACTCCCATTAGGCAAATGAAGTTTGAGGTTGATCAGCAGTAGACCACAGAGCAACTTAAAAAGGATCAGCTTGAAGATAGTGAAGCTAGAAGCTAAAGAACAACATCAACCAAGACCAAGTTGGGGAGAGATTTCAACTAAAGGATTTACTTTTAAAACTCTGTGTGCTCAGTGGGACTCCCTGGTAGTGGAAAATGAACTTCTTAAAAGAGCCTAGGAAAGCGCCGATGGAAAAGTAGTGAAGACACAGTTAGTGGTACCAAGGAGGAAGATATCGGAAATTCTGGAAGAAGTTCATAACGCAGGCGCGGAACTACAGTGGAGCCTGGGTGGGCCAGGGCCCCTCTAAAATTTATCTGGCCCACCCCTGGGCCCACCCTGATCTGATAGATACTACTAAGGAACGTCAAGATGCGAATTTTGATTAGCTTCGTTTTTTGTTTGTTAGTTTCGCTTGCAGCCCATGTAATTGTTACGGTGGTATTGGAAACTCAACTTTATTGAGAGAGATCGCTTAACGCCCGTGTATTTACTATGATGGTATTGGAAAATCAACTTTATTAGCCATTTAGTACACGTATTGCCCATAAGGCGCGAGATCGGTTAACGCCCGTGCATTTACTATGATGGTATTGGAAAATCAACTTTATAGATTTACGGTCGCATTATTATCAGGCTTTCTTATGCTGGATCAATGCGAACAATCCGGCAACTCGTCCCTAGATCATAGGAACTCGCGGTCATTAGAATAGTAGAAGCTGTAGATATAAAAAAAATAGTAAACATTGTATTGGCATTGTTGATTCGGATTTTTGACAATTTTTAAACTTTGTGTTAAATAAATGAACGTGTTAGAGTGCCTTCCGGATACATAAAGGAGTACCACGGGATGTTTAAAGTGAGTTGGTGGTCAAGTGGCTGACAGCCGAAAATAAGACTTTGACGAACGGTAACGGAAAACGGAATTTAGTTTTAGTTATCACTATGAGTTCAAAACGACCTCTAAACTTAAAAGATTATTTTTTTTGTAAAGAAAAAAAAACAAAAGTGATTAGTGATGAGCGTCCGAAGTACTAGAACATTTCGCTGAGGCAGCAGCAGGACCGAGTACGTCGGCATCTTCAGAAGCAGAAAATCCTTCAATTGATATCGATACTAATGACGAGATTGTTGAACTAATTCCATATAATAGTGACAACGATATTGAGGAGGATGAAATCGAAAGTGAAGAAACGCGAGATTTCGAAGAATGGATAGAAAGCCGACTTGATGAATCGCCGGTTTCAGAAGTATTAACAATTAATGCACCAGGACCAGCTGATCTTTCCCTCAGTCCAAAGGATTCGCCCAAACAGCCCCAACTATATTTTCCCCAGAGTAAGTTTGGAAATCGTCACCGACCTTTCAACTCTGAGTGGTACTCTTTGTACAAATGGCTAGAATAGTTCTTTAACAGATTCAACATTTTGTTTTGCGTGTCGGCATTTTTTTGTGTGAGATTCGAAAAATGTTGTGCTCGTTAATGTTGGTTTTCGTAATTGGAAGAGAGCATTAGAATCTGTAGCTGGATTTAAAAAAACATGAATTAAGCGTGGGGCACAAAAATTGTGAAGTTAAATGGATGAATTTCGCGAAACAACAGGTAGTAGGCACATCTGTTGCAACACAGGTGAGTGAGGCACATCTTGCTTTGGTCAAAGAAAGTAGAACTTTTATTGGCCTGCTGGCTGATATATTATTGCATATACAGCGACGCAAAACATAGCTCAGAGAGGTCATGACGAATCTGATAATAGCACAAATCAAGGCAATTTTCTTGAACTGTTGAAATTATTTGGCAGATATAACGATGTTATGGGAAAGAAAATTGGCGTTGGAATTTCAGCTTTACCTAATAATGCAAAGTATACAAGCCTGAAAATTGAGAACGAAATTTTATTTACTTTTTCGAAATTGATTCGAGAAAATATAAGTTCGGAAATCAAGCAAACTGGATGGTTTGCCGTAATGTGCGACGGAACTAAAGATATACGTAAAACTGAACAGGTATCCGTAGTTTTACGTTATTATTTAAATGGCACAGTAAAAGAAAGATTCATAGGCTATAGAGGCTATATGCAGCATCTTTATTATCTCACATCAAAGAATTATTGGCAAAATGTTGTGTTGATATTAAACACTGCGTGGCACAAACCTATGATGGAGCCAGTGTTATGGTGTTCAGAAGATTTTTCAAAAAAAGTGCCTCAAGCAATTTATGTGCATTGCTACAATCATCGGCTGAATTTGATTGTGGTCGACCGACGTACGCAAAAAGCTTGAAAATGATAAAATGTTTTTTGATTTGCTAGAAACTTTGTATATTTTCATGTCTGGTTCTTGCCAAAAAAGACTAAATCCGAACAACCCACTCATGGAATTGAAAAAAATGTCATATACAAGATGGACAGCACAAGTGCATGCCTGTATTGCTTTTAAGAAATTGCGATCGTGCACCAAAAGCTATTGGACTCATACATCAAATTAATTTTGGCTTTATATTTAATATGTGTATGTACACCAAGTTTTTGACTAAATATTTAAAGGTGTAAGTGACTATTTACAGAAAGTAACTTCTAATTTGACGGAGGCGAATAGTCTAATGAATTGAGCTGAAGAAACATTCGCGGAGTAACGAAATGATGCAGAACTTGAATGCATATACAATGAGGCTATTATCCTGACCAATGAAAACAATATACCAACGTCGGCTGCTACTGCATCTATGTCGAGAAAGAAAAATATCCCGAAGAACACTTTTTTGTAACCGAGAAAATTAATTTAGAACTCGATAATGCTAAAAAATCGCAAGCACATCGAATAAAATACCAATATTTTTTTGGAGCCATAGATCTTATTTTAAATGAATGAAAAATCGATTCGGAAACACTAAGTTACGTGAGTGTTTACAACTTTACATTTGTATAAGTAGATAAACATGCACCTTGGTGTTTTTTTTTCTCGGCCCACCAAAAAAATTTAGCGGCCTCGAGTTGGCCCACCCATTTTTACACATCTAGTTTCGCGCATGTCATAATGGAAAGTCTGGTGCTCATCTCGGAGTGAACAAAACGATTGACAAGATCCGCGATAGATTTTACTGGGTCAACTACTGCCAGGATGTAAAATCGTCGTATCGGCAGTACTCAACCTGTGCCGCAAGTTAAGGGCCAAAAACAAGAACTAGGAGGAAAATGAAACAGTATAATGTGGGTCTACCGTTTGAGCGTATCGCCATTGACGTAGCTGGCCTTTTTCCAGAAACAAATAATGGTAAGAAGTACGTTTTAGTGGCAATTAACTAGTTCAGTAAATGGCCTGAAGTATTTGCGATCCCCAATCAAGAAGCTGTTACCATAGCAGAGGTCCTCGTGAATAACCTATTCAGCTGATTTGGTGTTCCGTTAGAGCTGCACTCAGATCAATAACGCAACTTTGAATCCAGGGTTTTCCAGAAAGTCTGTGATTTACTCAACATCCATAAAACACGGACTACAGCTTTACATCCACAATCAGACGGCATGGTTGAGAGGTTTAACAAGACCATTGAAGAACATCTGTCAAAGGTCGTAGATGAACATCAGAAATATTGGGACCAACACATACCACTATTTTTGGTGACCTATAGATCAACTATCCAAATGTTGTTGTGCTACCCTATAGAACTGGCCTTGCCGCATCTACCTATGAGTCATCGCCGGCCGCGAAGATTCAGGAACTGTGGAATTCTCTAGAGAATCATATAGAGTGGCCTCGCTTCTTCCCGAGTATTCGTGATACATTTTAGATTGCATATAAATAGCGGATAGCGGCGAGTTGCTATTAGTTTGGGTTAGTATGTTGAATTGTAAAGAGCTATTAGTGGTAAAGTTATAAGAGTAGTTTAGTGCGTTTAATTGTATACAGTGGTAGAGAACAAAGAGAGCATTAGTTTAAAATAGTAAAAGTTGTAATTTCGTTCAGAACCCACGGGAAAAACCTAACACTATTATAATTGCAGCCATACTCAGTCAGCGAGTTTGTGTGTTATTTAAGTTAAGTTTAATGCATGAATGAATTATCACTGTATTATTACCTTATGACGCCCCATCATTCAAATGTAAATTATTTATAATTATCATTTTTTTCTATCAGAAAGATTTTGACTTGCCTTTATGTTTACAGCCTCGACCAATTAAAAAAATGATGGTTCCTTAAGTTGGACCATGTTAAATTGGAATTACATGTTAAATACTATTACCTTCGAATGCCTAAGAGTCATTGTACGTAATAGGGGGTGAAACGAAAATGGTTCTAATTTGACGAGGTAGAAACCGAAAAGTAATTATTTATTCATCAACAATGTTATGTAACTCGATAAATTAAAAACTTACCAAACATGCTTCTTTTTGTTTCTCCTGAATACCCTGTTCTATAAGCTGAAGCTGCTGGGTGAGCCTTTCGCTGTCGCTTAAAGACACACCTTGAGATGCAAGTTTCAGATTATTCAATTGTTTTTCAAGATTTCGCAACTGAATTTGAACTCGCTGTGATTCTGCCAGGAGTTCTTTTGTTGAGGTGTCTTGGAGTCTTGAATGAAATATTAGTTGTGGAGAATCTAAAGAAATTAATAGAAAATAGTATCAGCGTATAATGTCAAAAAAAAAAACTACAAAAATATTACTATTAACTCACTATATGTAACATATCCCTCGTTAATCCCTGTAGTTGGAGGAACAACAATGGTGTGTCCAGAAGGCATGGCGCCTTGGTGAAAATGATTATTATTATTAAAAAACCATGAGGTCACAGGGCTGCCTGAGGAAACTGGTCTCCTCATCTAAAAATGAAAAACATATACAGTGTAAATGCGAAATCGACTAAAAGCGCACTTTAAAAGTAGGTAATAAGTTATCATTAGTTATATCTGCTTCCCTAACGCTTTATTTTAATCGAAGAACACTAATAATTTAAAAAATTAAAAATAACAGATATTTACATGCTGATATTTAATTTCTTTGTTTAAGGGGAGTAACAACAGAATTGTATCGCAACCTCAGAAGGAACAAAGGCATCGTGCTGCTGCGTGATTTGAACTTAAATTTTATCCTTTAGGATCGGTGTCATTTGTGGGGTTTCCAATTAAAAAGTCAAAGGGGGCAAAAAGAGACTTAACACTTCTCCGCCATTCCATTCCATCTTATATAGGCAAAACGCAATGATATGGAATAAAAATGTGTAATTTTTCTCATTTCCAACCATATGTTTTTACAGCGTTTTTAATTATCTTGGTTTAAGGTTACATTATTTAATTAATACTTTTAAAGGTCTTTTAGGCAGTGATAAATAAATAAAAGTTAATATTATTCTCAGAATAGTCACTTATTTATCACATTAGGTAAACTGGCGTTCGATAAACCCTTCTTTAGCATAAAACAGATCAGAACATTGTACTTGTGGTATTATTTGAATAACGAATACTCATTATAACTGAGGGATAAAGCAGAATAGTATTCAGAATCTCCAGCCGATTTATTAGATACTAAAGATCCCGAAGACGAGCAGAGTTATATTCGTGACACATGACTATACTATTAGACGAAATACCATCGAGTTACCTACCATATTTGATGATAAACTCCCATCTCTATATGAAGCGGACTGGCTTATGCCACTCCCATCCTTGGGCATTCTAGAGATTGGTCCAAATTTGCTTATAGCCGGGGAATCGTATGGAACGTAGTCGTCATCTGCAGCCAATATTGAGTCTGACCTCACAAATGTCGGACCTAAATTGGAAAATATTTTAATGAGGGCTGTGGTGACCGGTTCTAAGCTAACCTAATATTCGTCGTGTGTTCTGATTTCGACATCTTGATAATTTTCAGTATACTGATGTAACTCCACAAGATGTTAGGTGTGCCATAAAAAAGTTACCCAATAAAAAATCAACAGGATCAGATGAGGTACCTGTTGCCCTGTTGAAGAAGTATTCCTTTAAAGTAATTGTTTGCTTGTCCCTCTTGTATGAAGGAATTTTCCCTCAAGACTGTGGCTAATATCATACCTATATTTAAAAAGGGTGATCCTCTTTTTGTCGAAAATTATAGGCCCATATCCTTACTTAGCTGTTTTTCAAAGGTTTTCGAATGGGTTATCTACAATAAGCTAGTTATCTTGATAAAAATAAAGCCATAACCTCTCATCAACACGGGTCTAGGGAAAAACACTCCACTGAGATTGCAGCAATCGACTTTATACAGAATATATATGCAAAACTCGATAACAATGAAAAAGTAGTAGCTCTTCTATTTGATCTAACAAGGGCATTTGATACCATAGACTCAGAATTTGTTGTAAAAAAAAATTAAAAGTTAGGTATAAACGGACCACTGAATAAATGGATAAAATCTTTTTTGCAGGACAGAAAATTTCATATAAAGATTGGCAATATTTTTTCGCGAATAGAAAACTGTGACCTGGGGACCCCTCAGGGCAGTGTTCTAGGTCCCTTAATCTTCTTATTATTCAGAATCTGAACAATGAACATAGAGATGTTAGGGCTCGTACAGGCATTCAGATGTTTGCAATTTTTTACTTAAGAATGTTAGTAAGAAAGATATCTATGAATATGCCTAAGAATATAAATGGCGTTGTCGATGACATTCTTACATGCACTTCGAAGTACATTCAAAGCTGTCAAAAGTCAACTGTATTAGTGTTGCACCAATGACACATTATCACAAATAGATAGCACATGCCATTTAAATAATGTCTGTAAAAATGTTTTAGGTCAAGAATAAGGCAGGAGCATTTGGGAATGAAGTTCTCTGGAGATTCACTGCGGAATTACAGAATTTGCAATAAGTATTTCAAAAGAGAGATTGTGTAGATGCTATACAATATAAACTCTCAAAAGCAGCAGTACCATTTGCATGGATTCAAGAACTTTCTACTTCGCCTTCCTGTTCCTAGGTAGAAATATTTCAATATCCAGTAGAGACTGCCTCAATAGAGAATGAAGGTGGGTACTGGGCTATCAAATATTATACATACTAATAAAAGATGGCCATGAAATGGAAAACGCCTGTCTTATTTTATGTCATTATTTTAAAATAATTGTAATAAAATTGTCAAGTTTAATGTCATACTGACATTCTAAGACAGACGGGTTATATTTCATAGCCAACTTTTATCAATACAATTTTTGATATCTCTGTAACAGCTTAGTAGAGCATTAAGCTATGTCGGTATTATGATGCATGCAGCATGGCAGTTTAGCAATATTATTAACATTTTATTTGAAATTGAACTTTACTACAAGACTAAAACTTCTTAGTTTTTCCAAGCATAAAAGTTATTTATACTGTTGGTAATAAAAAATATAAAAGCAATTTCTCAAAACTATGTATAGTAGATAGCTACATTAAATTTTAAAGTGGTTAGGTATTTTCTCGAAAGATCATTTACATTTCAATATTTTCTTTTTTTTAGAACTGGATGCAACACGTTCCAAAATCCTTGTCAAATCTGGCAGATTCAAATGCTGTACGAAATTTGTTTAGGATATGCCCTCTCTTACAGCATATTTTATGGTGTCACAGATACGGTGGTTTAGAAGCAAATCAGCAAAATGGAGATGGTGGACTTTTGATGGTGCTCTAGCTATATTTAAGGGAAGACCGAGATGCTACAAACTACTGCGATGCTTTGTTGCATTCTCACATTAAATGTCATTTGTCAAATGCATCACTCTTGTTATTGTTTATGTCAGCGTTCTTTAAAATATGCATCAAATAAACTTGTTTTTATTATGTACTTTTAGATTCTTCCGTCACTTTTACAAAAATGTAGCTCAAATAAACATTTTGACCATTTACTTATATTTTTGCTGTAAACTAGATTTACATTAGAGTTCTGTTAATTTGATTTGTTAAAAATATATAGAATATTGTCAATAATATACATCAACAAATATATGCACTCACTTTATATCCCTAGGTTGGTGCTTAATTATATAATATAAACATTAATAAATAATTTTAGCGATTTCTATTGGAAGAGTTAGTTGTGCACTGAGTGTATTCCTATTTTTCATTAATCAACATCAGTAAACAGAGATGAAATTACACTCAGTGCGCACTAATTGTTCCAATAGAAATCGCTATTTAATAAAGTAACATAAAATGCAATTATTTCAAATTTTTGCGGGAAATTCCCTAGCGCCATCTACGTTCCACCTTTCATCATGCGTGACAAAGACGGAGAATAGAATGGGATATTATTTTGACACATAGTTGAATGTCTCATTGTTGTCTCTGGTGATATGTCTCCTATTTTTATATGGTAAATTATCAAACCATCTTTTTTTCAAAAATTCATTTTGCGTTTTGGAATATATAGGTTTATTGATATTTAAGTTTCCATTCTCTGATAAAGCGAACAAAAGATTTATTTTTGATATTATTAAATAATTCTTTGTGATTAATGTGTTTTTTTTTTTTTTTTTGGTACATTTAAGATTCTTCCGATATTGGCAAGAGCATCTGCTGTCTCATTTTTAGGAATTACGGAGTGACTAGGAATCCAGGCCAACCTAAAATCATGTCCATTCAGATTTGAATAGAAAATTATTTTTTTTGTCCTTAACGTCCAATAATCAGAGTTGGTTTTGCGCAAATTAGCGTTAATTGAGGCGATGGCACTTAATGAATCAGAGAAAATAATGAAATTTTTGAGGTGTTTTAATATTGCAGTCTGTGTTGCATCATGTATTGCTATAATTTCTGCCTGGCAGATACTGATATCAACGGGAATCTAGATGAAAATGTATGATTAATCTTCGAATGTAGATACCATACCCTGATTTATTATCTTTTTTTGATGCATCTGTATAGATAAATACCTAATTACTTTCATATTTGTCTTTTATAAGTTTAAAATTTGATTGTATATCCAAGTCTTGTTTGTTGTTCCTGCAACTTATGATTTTAAGTGGCGATATTAAGGTTTCATAATCTATTTCATAACATGGAAAAGTATCGCTTTTATATATCCTATTTAAGTACGGTAAAAAGAGGGAAAAACCTGCAATTGGATATGGAACATTTTGATTGGCCTGAAAAACAGTTTCCCGGATTAATTTTGTACGACATTCTTTTAATAATCTTATTAATGGGTGATTTGTGAAGAATAACACTTTTGCTAAATACTTGTATGATAAAATTATTCGTCTCTGTTGAGGTTCTGTGATCGCAGCTTCTGAAAGTAAGGCTAATTTTTTGGGATAGATTTCATGCACCCCAGGCAAATACGAAGTCCCCCAAAAAAGACTTGATCAACTTTATTTAAACTCTTTTGACTAGCTGGTTTAATAAAAAAATGCTCCGAAATCTAAGTGTGGCATTGCAAGTGCTTTAAAAATAGTTAACATGGTGCGTGGATCTGCTCCCCACCAAAGTCTACATATTGCTTTCAAGACATTGAGGGCTTTTTAGGCTTAAGAGGTGACTTGTTCTATATAATAATAGACCAGGGCCAATAATTTTGAAAATGGTAAAAAGTGAAAAAAAATTATAGTAGGCTGAAACCCATTGGAAAAGGTAGAGAATATAACAAAAATGAAAGAAAAAATAATTTACGGGCGATCTGAGGTCGGGAAAGGGAAGGTGGTGAGTTTTTAAGGGCAAAAAACGGTTTATCTCGATTTCCGGCAAAACTACAAGTCCTATGAAAAAAAGTTAAATGGCAAACTTGTAGGTAATAAAAAGATCTACAACTTTTGTTTTTACGCTTTTTTCACATAACCTCAAAATTTATGTGAAAAATTCAAATAAGCAAGTTTTTGGTTTTTTATTTTTCTTTTGCAAAAAAATTTTTTTTCACGAAATTTCGTGAAAACATCTTTTTATGTCCCAAATGCACAATAATTTTTTTGATTTAAAATATTAATTTTTTCACCTTATTTTGACTTAATATCGAAAAAGCACCCTAATTTTCAATCGAAAATTCTCAAGTCAAAATATCTGCTTTTTAAAAAAAGTCAATGGGCTTTTTGTTCGTTCAAATCTCTACTTTCTGATGGTATAAAAAAATATATACATACATTACTATGGTAAATGTTCTCAGAAAATGCAAATAAACGAAAAAAAACTCGAATCCGAATTTGTTTTTTTAATCATTATGTACAATTTTGAGCTTTTTATTAAAATTCACACTTAATTACTCGAAAAACGTAAGATTTCATGTTACATTGATAAACAAAAAAATTGCTAATCGAAATATAATGCTGATGCTGACATAATTAAGACCTCGATAGAAATTGCTAGAGATACTAATAAAACTATCATTGTTGTGGGTCAAGATATTGATCTTTTGGTCCTTTTGAAACAATTAAATTGAAATAATCATGATATTTATTTTCTCAAGGCAGGTTCAGGAAATGTAAAAAGATCTATTTTTCAAGTCTAATAGTTTCAAATATGAATCCTTCAAAAATATCGTTGCATTTCTGCATTGTTTTTCTGGTTGCGATACAAGATCTGGATTTGCCGGAAAAGGAAAGAAAAGTATCGTCAACTCATTATTAGACGATAAAAATTTGTCAAATTTGGCCAATATATTTTATAAAAAAGATGCAAACAAAGAAGATATAAAAAAAAATGGATAACAATTAATTAAATTTATTTATAAATGTAAAAATGATAACACTGAATCAATTAAGATTTCAAAAATATCAATTGGCAAGAATTAAATCTTCTTTCATATTGGCAAATCTCCCACCCACAGAAGGTGCAGCAGAACAACATTGTTACAGGGCATATTATCAGCTTCAAACTTGGCTGGGTAACGAACTGACAGCAACAGGTTGGGGCTGGAAGCAATATCAACGGGGCATTATGCAAATTTACAAAAAAGGAATTAATTCCGGAAATATTGCTCAAAACTATTTGCTGCAGCTGTGAAACTGGATGTAACAGGTTAAAATGTGGCTGCCGAAAACATGGTTTAAAATGCACACATTTATGTTCAAATTGTCATGGTTCCGAAACATGCTCCAATGTGGAAGAAAAAACCTACGAGGCAGTTGATGATTCAGATGAAATTGTGGAGGAAGAACCAATGCAGATCGGAAATAATATTGGAGACGACGACGGTGATGGTCTTGAAGATTTCGAAGATCCACTAGAATCGGGAAGGTTTGTCGAATCTAACGATGAAGAAATGCTATCAAAGAGACAAAAACTAATGGAGAAGTGATTAGAATGCCAAGATAAGGTATTTCTAAATAAGAAGATTATTGTATTTAAAAAAATTATAATGAATAACGTAATCAGTATAAAGTATCTAAATTCAATAGTACGATTTACATGTATATTTATATATTATGAGATTTACTATGACATAAATGTAATTAGAATTTAATAAATGAACTTTATTACTGAAAAAAATTGCAGCAGTCACATTTTTTAGATGATATCGCCTTTAAATCCTATTTTTAATATTTAGAACAACTATTTTCGCATGTTTTTTGCAATCTTTATGTTTTATGGATTTGTAATTTTTTTGTTTATCAATGTAACATGAAATCTTACGTTTTTCGGGTAATTAAAGTGTAAATTTTAATAAACAGCTCAAAATTGTACACAATGATCAAAAAAGAAATTTCGGATTCGAGTTTTTTTCGTTTATTTGCATTTTCTGACAACATTTAGCATAGTAATGTATATATTTTTTTATACCATCAGAAAGTAGAGATTTCAACGAACAAAAAGCCCATCGACAAAAAAATTACTGTGTGTTTGGGACATAAAAAGGTAAGTTTTCACCAAATTTCGTGAAAAAATAAATTTTTTTGCAAAAGAATAATATAAAACCAAAAACTTGGTTATTTGAATTTTTTACATAAATTTTGAGGTTATGTGAAAAAAGTGCAAAAACAAAAGTTGTAGACCTTTTTATTACCTACAACTTTGCCATTTAAGTTTTTTTCATAGGACATATGTCGTTTTACCGGAAATCGAGAAAAACCGTTTTTTACCCTTAAAATTCACCCCCTTCCCCTTCCCGACCCCAGATCGCCTGTAAATTATTTTTCCTTTCATTTTTGTTACATTCTCTTCCTTTTCCAATGGGTTTCATCCTACTATAATTTTTTTTTATCTGAAAAATTATCGACCGTGGTCTATAATCCCATTTTGAATGTTCATGAAACGTTACGCCAAGGTATTTGATTCTCGGCTGAAAGGTGACATGATGATTATTTAATTTAATATGGGGTTGCCTGCTTTTCCTTCCGCCTTTGGTAAAACAGATGGCCTGGCATTTGTTTGGAGTCAAAGATAAATTTATTGTTTGCAGAAAATCATGAATTTTTTCCAGAGCAGCTTCTATTTGGGTGGTGTTATCATCTGCGGCCCTTTAGTTATTAATACCAAATCGTCAGCAGATCCTAGAGAAACTTCACCTAAATCCGGTCTAAATACCTCTGAAATATATACATTAAAAAGAACAGCACTAAGAGAGCCTTGGGGTAGTACCACTGTGGCCAGATAGGATCCCAATACTTCACCGTTGTTTGATCTGCTGTATAATAGTCTCGATCTTAAAAATTGATGAATGAGATTATTGTATTCTGAAGGAATATTTAGATTTTATTTTATTGTAAAATAAGTAAATGTGCACATAATTGTATGCAGCTTTAATATCCAAGCATATATATATCGTACATGCCTCTACCTTTTCTGAAGCCGGATTGCTTATTATCAAACAGTTTATTTTTTTCCACTAACCAGTCGAGTCGATTTTTAATCATGATTTCAAAAATTTTTCCTCCCAATGACTTAATTTTCGTCTCTTTCAGCAGAGGTCTGCCCCATTTATTATGCAAGATTTTCTTTCAGGAGCCAACCAACAGCAGAACATTCTTGAGAAGAAAACCTAGTTATTCGGTAAATGATCACTTTTATGAATTTTGTGATACTTATTACAATGATTCTTTCAACAAATACATAATTACCTGTATTAATTTGTCCAGTCAAGAAGTTATACGGTGATGTAGGACTATCTAAGTCATGCTGCGACTCTTGTCTAGCTAAAGTTGTGGCATTGTTCGAAATTTCAGTGGCAGCGTTTTTTCCCACCACTTTTTCTAATTGCATGATGACTTCCTTTTTGAGTTGATGCAACTCGGCCAGGCTTTTCATCTGATTGCGGGACGGTTTCTGATGAGAATAGTTTGGGTGTTTCATAATCTGGAAAAAAATAAAAGTGATTAAACACGTTATTTGACATCTTGTGCAATATTAAGGGATTTTTCGCGTATTGGGTTTAGATTATGTTAATTTATGATGAATTAACCTTTGTACGTCATATACCTATCCCCACCAACATAAATGTATGATACACTGGAGTTACTTCGGTTTTGTTGGCGAAAACGCTAGTTTTTTGTCTGATGCAAATGACATAACGCAAGCAAAACCCGCTAGTTATGATACGCCAATGGTCCCCAGAAGCCG
This sequence comes from Pissodes strobi, assembly GCA_016904865.1. Taxonomy (NCBI): domain Eukaryota; kingdom Metazoa; phylum Arthropoda; class Insecta; order Coleoptera; family Curculionidae; genus Pissodes; species Pissodes strobi. Next base: position 8,796 of record MU186553.1, on the reverse strand, counting down.
TGAGAACCATGGAGTCAGCAGTTTCTTATCGCAATGTACTCAATGCACCGAGATGCACCGAAGGTTATAAATATAGGTGCACCTGTTTGCAACAACAACTTTTTGCTTGACTTTGTTCGACCTAGTACTAAGCTTTCGTTGTAACACCGAGTAATAAAGTTCTCTGTCAATTGAATTTAATGTTTTTTTAAAAATTCGTTATTAAAGAACCAAAAAATAACTCGCTCTCAGATTATGCTTGGCTAACCTAACGATTACGTCATCAACATTTCCCCTACTTTCGGTTATGTCGCGAAAACGTTAGATTATGCTCAAAACCTAAACCGTTTATGTCGGATTAACCTAGCGAAAAAATGCTTATTGTCTCTGTAACGGGCCTTCCATGTTACGTCATTATACGTGACGTTATATCGAATTGTCTGCACATTTCAAATTGATTCATTATGTCACGTCAATTTAACTGCGTTTGTAGTTTGTATAGATTTAGAATAGATTTTTGCAACATAAGAGGTCTAAATACAAATATAAATTCGGTACACCAACATCTACAAGCAAATAGACCACACATACTAGCCCTTACAGAAACACAAATATGTTCTACAACAACAGGAAACTATCTCTATTCTGGTTACGACTTACACACCCGATTTAGACATAAGTTCGGAATATGCCTTTTTGTCCGAAGCGACCTTTCATGTCACCGCGAGGAAACACTCGAACCGAACAACCTTGACGTCATGTAGCTCAAGTTCACCGCCAACGGATTAACCAAGTTTATATACTGCCCCCGAGCGATAGAGCCTATTAAAGTTTTTTTACAACCCTAGCTACTACTTTTGACTCAATAGAGGTCGATCACCTTAAATCAGAAATAATCGTTCTGGGAGATTTCAATGCCCACAACACCAACTGGCTCAAACATCACAAGACCGACAACGAAGATAGAGAAGCTGAAGCATTTGCCATCAGCTGCAGGCTTATTCAACTTGTAGACGAACCAACTTGAATCTCAGAGAGGGGCGAATTCGCCGCCCTCCTGGATCTTTTTCTCACCACCAATCCTAACCAGTACACAATTACATTAGGTACTTCCGACCACAAACTTATTAGAACGGTTTGTGAATGGCCACTTCTACAGAAGGATCCACTATTGCCTCGTAAAATCTGGCATTACAATTCTGCAAACTGGGACGATCACCGTGATATTCGTAAAATCATCAAAGAACTAGATACGCAAAAGGCATCATGCCCGGAACAGCGAAGACATGTGTCCCTGTTTTACATACTTTCACGGCAGATGTTCTCAGGATTTGGCCCGCCTCATCCCGCCCCTGGCAACGCCTGTCAAACAGTCACGACAGGCTATGCTGAAACATACTTAATTAAAAGGGCGTTTCACATTGATAACCGTTTCAACTTTGATAAACGTTTAATTTTTCTGACTTTACCCTGGCTAAGCAAGTTGCTGCTTCAAAATGAAAACAAAAAAAGATACAGTCAAGGGATCATTTAAGCTGGGAGTACCATTTGAAAGGAAGGCAAGCATAATGGATAGCGGTCTATGGCCAACCGGAACACTGATAAACCATTTTCAGAACCTCCAGAGCCCCCCTACTCACCTGAAACTGTGAACTCTCCAAAGGAGAATGGACAAATAAAACTCTTTCACATTAATACGTGTTCAGTTAGGAATAAGGTTAATGAATTGGATGCTTATTTGGTTGACAAGAATGTTAATGTTTTGTGCCACACAGAGCACTGGCTGTCGGAACAGGAATTTGCATTATTGCGGATACTGGACTTTGGACCAGTGTCGTCCTTTTGCAGGACATTTAGTAGGGGTGGTGGATCTGTCATTTTGTTGAAGCGTAACACCAACTATGAGATAATTCCACAAGTTGGATCTCTAAGTATAGAGAATTCACTGGAGATCTGTTGGGTCCACTTGATTGATTTTGGAGTGTATGTAATTTGTTTATATAGACCACCCATGGGCTGTCTTGGCACCTTTCTGGATGTGATAGAGGGAGCATTGAGCTTGATCAGCCAGAATAACAAAGTAATAATCGCTGGGGATTTCAACATATATTTTGACACCTGGTAGTCGAGAGTGCGTTGGATTGACATGCCTGCTGGACTCTTACGGCTTTGTTCAGCAGGTCCATGGGCCCACGAGGCGGAGTGCATGTCTGGACAACGCCTTCTTGAATTTCATTGAAAATCACATTGCTACCTGCATTCATGATACGGGGTTCTCAGATCATATGGGACAGCTGGTTGAGCTGGCGGTGCCTTCTCATGGAAAACGAGTGGAGATGGAGAGAGTGGTTTGTAGACCTGTGACTCAAATGGGTAAGCACAATTTTTTTTGCTTCTGTCGGGGCTCTATCTGGGGGGTTTCTGGACTGCGGGAGTCTTCCTGCGGATAGGAAATTTGGGATGTTTCTTGATTCTATAACTGATGCTTTTTAATGACTCATTCCCTGTACAAACCCACTGTAAACGGAGCGACCAAGCCACATCAACAAAATGGTTCGACAAACATCTGAAATCGCGGCGAGACGCTATAAAATTTCTGTCAGAACTAAACCGACAACACCCTTCCAACAATATAAAAAATCTTTTAGAAATATTTACAACATAAAATTAGAACTGCCGAGCGAAAGGCAAACGATAATTTAATAATAAAAAAAACTCTTCCAATCCAATTAAGGCAATGTGGAGTGTCCTTAACGAGTATAGAGGAGTCTCTAAAAAATCTGTGCAAGCCGACATTACACCAAATCAATTTAATACTTACTTTTTGAATATAGCAAAAGATCTGCAAACACAGATTACTACAAACACTGATCCTCTTGCAAATATTCCAAACTGTTTTCTTTTGATCAAGTTATTTTTATTGAAATTAGGGACACTATAAATCAACTAAAAAACAAAAAAGTAAGGACCCCTATGGGTTTACAGTAGAAGTGATAAAATTCATAAAGAATATAATAATATCGCCCTTAACCAAACTCATAAATCTCTGCATTGCCGAGATCGTTTTCCCGCTTATTTTGAAGACTGCTGTGTTCGTTCCAGTTTTCAAGAAGGGTAACACTGGTGACATATCAAATTACAGGCCACTCTCCTTGCTGCCTATCTTCTCGAAAATATTCGAGAAATGCCTTGCTTCTAGGATTGCCAGTTTCTTTGAGTCAAATCAGCTCTTCTATGCTCAGCAGTTTGGTTTTCGTAGGGCACATCGCTGGGCATACTGGACCTGGTCTCGGGAATACATGAAGCATTTGAAGGCTCCGGTTTCCTGTTGGCCCGTTTCTGTGACCTGAGTAGGGCATTCGACTGTGTCGACCACGGGATTCTTCTGGGCAAGCTGAGAAAGTATAACTTTAATGACTCTAGCATTGGTATGATAACCAGCTATCTGTCGCAGAGATACCAAGTGGTACGCATGGCTAAGGTGTCGTCAGATAGGGGAGCGATCGATGTCGGGGTGCCACAGGGTTCTGTTCTGGGGCCCTTACTGTTCCTAATCTACATCAATAATCTACCCCAGGCTGACCCACAGGCACACTTTACTCTTTTCGCTGACGACACCACAATCTGCTGCCATAAAAAGGAGTTGTCACAAGCTCTCGAGGGCTCGGGCCAGACACTGTCAAGGTCCGAAAAATGGTTCGCATCAAATCAACTATTTCTCAACGCATCAAAGACACAGTCCCTGATTTTCGCGTCCCGGGAGCTCCCTTACTAGGAGCGGGCCCCGACTAGTGTTAAATTTCTAGGAGTACATCTTGACACAAAACTGCGCTGGGACGTCCACACAGAAGCATGTATGAGAAAGCTAGGATCAAACATCTTCCTGCTCCGGGGCTTGTCAAACTGTGTTTCCTCTGAGATATTAAGGCAGGCTTATTTTTCATTGTGCCATGCACACATCTCATATGCTGTTATAGCTTGGGGGCATAGCGCTGGTGCCAAAGACGTCTTTCGCCTGCAGCGAAGAGCTATTAGGATTATTTATTTATTTATTTAATTAACGGGATCACTCCTTTTTTACAAAAGTTATCAACAAAATATCTAAAAAATACTATGTAATTATATCACATTTCAAAAACAACTTTCTATAAAACCATGATCATTAACAATAATTACTTTAACTAATATTAACAAAAATTTACAAAACTATTCACAATTGATCATGATACCTGAACTAAGCCCAATTCAAAGTGAAGTCACAGCCAACACCATTTGCCAATCTGAAAAAACGGCCTAAAGGACTATTATACATATAGTTTGTTTGATGTTAAGGGATGTGGAAAAGATCATTATTTCTAGTGTTTCGGCGTGGAATTCGGAAATTGATACTTCTCAAAAGATCAGGACAGTGCAAGTCACCCGAAATCAGTTTAAACAATGTGCATAAATCAGAAAACTCTCGACCACCTTCCAAACTCCTTACATTGCACACTGCCCTCATATCCTGATATGTCCACCGTTCTCCAGGAATATGAAGCCTAAACCCACAATATCTCAGAAACTTATTCTGTATAGCTTCAATCCTGTCAATATGCACCCGGTCAAACGGAGACCACACAGGAGATGCATAATTGAGCAATGACTTCACTAAGGAAATATAAAGAATTCGTACCGAAGACACAGATAGCAATGCAGAATTGCGCAAAATAATCCCCAACCGGCTTAATCCTCTAGAAACAAGTGAATCAATGTGGGATTGAAATGAAAGCTTACTATCCAAAACCACCCCCAAGTCGGCAATGATATTGACCCTGTTCAGCCCTGTGGAGTTTATATAATAATTAGAGATTATTGGCGACTTCCTCCGTGAAAATGTTATGCAATGGCACTTCCCAGTGTTCAGAGACATCCCATTCCGAACAGACCATGCAACCAAAGTATCAATGTCAGCCTGAAGTTTGTCACAGTCCTAAATACTCTCAATTTTCAAATAAATTTTCAGGTCATCAGCAAAAAATAGTGCCTTACAGTGTTTAAAGCACTCAGTAAGATCTAATAGATATAAAATAAACAAGTATGATCCAATATGGCACCCCTGCGGAACTCCGGACAGAACCGAAATCTGTTCTGAACAATTTTTTTTTTTATTTTAACACATTGGGTTCTACCAACCAAATAAGTACCCAGCCACTTGACGAGCCAGCAAGAAAACCTCACGGCTTTAAGTTTTGACAGTAACATAGAATGGTTAACACAATCAAAAGCCTTGGAGTAGTCTGTATAAATTGAGTCAATTTGTGAATGTTCCTCAAAAGTCTGCAAGATGTCTTGTTGATATAAGAGTAGAGTGCTAACTGTTGATCTTTGAGGAACAAACCCATGCTGTCTAGTATCAAAAATTCCCTTACAGTGCCAAACAATAGATGGTATTAACAATTTCTCAAAAAGTTTAGGAACTGATGATAGAATACTTATTGGTCGGTAGTCTCCAATATTATTTCGATTTCCACTCTTAAATACAGGGACTATGTAACTGGAAACTTCGGGGAACTTGTTGTCCATGATGGACTTGTTAAACAGTATGTGAAGAGGCTTACACAGTGAGTACACACCGCATTTCAAAAAGAAAGGACTGACATTATCTGGACCAGAGCTAAGTTTGTTTGGAAGAGACATGATGCCCTCAAACACTTCGGCAAGGCCAAATACAACTGGATTAAATTCAGATATATTACGAAATTTTGAGCCATCAATGTTGGTATTGAGGGATCTGTCGCTATAGCAGGTAGAGAAGTGTCCAGAAAAGAGGTTCGAAATATCATTACCCTCTGAGGCAGTAGAGGTGCCCAGGTGCATGGTATTTGGCAAGTTGTTATTGGGTCTAGATGAATTAACAAATTTCCAAAACTGAGCAGGATCAGAGCTCAACCGATTCTCCAGACCGACAACATAGTTTCGACGACACTCACCGGCAAGCCCTTTACATCTTGAACGAAAGTTACATAATAGCAAATATGATTCATAAGACTTGTCTCTCTCAAACTGACAGTGAGCTATCTTTTTTGCCCTGATAAGTTGTTTTAGATCTTTTGAAAACCAAGAAGGATAAGTTGAGATAGCTCTACACCTCAAAGGCACAAAGAGAGTACATGCTTGTTCAATTACATGGAACGGAAGCAAAAAAGTGTTTGGTGCTCCATAGTCAGCATGCAAGAAGTCCCTAAAGTGTTCCCGAAATTGTAAGTAAGGTCTATCCCTCTTTATGGAACAATGGTAACTCTTGTGGTTGAGAGAATCAGGAAAGATAGGGTCTATGGAATTCTCAATAGTGATGTCTTCAGTATTAGTGGCAAACATTAAATCCAGGAATCTACCGAGGCTATTTGGCAATGTGATAAATTGTTTAACCAGGAAATTGAAGTTCTCACACACAACATCTGCACGATATCCTCTGGGACATTGGGCATATTGGACTCCATTCTCACAATGCCATGTTGCTAAAGGCAGGTTATAGTCACCAAATAAGTAAAGAGAACTACCTGGATAGGTGTTTGCAATTGTTTCAACCTCAGTGCAGTGACTGGCACACAATTCCTCTGGTGAATCCGGAGGGATATAAACTGCTCGAATGACCATAGTTTTAGGCCCAACATTTATGAGTGCAACCAATGTAGAGGCTACAATGATCGGTGAAGATTTAATTGTTGTCTTCACGCAATTCATAGCACCACCTCCCCTCTCTCTTATGTTAGGACTCATATCTCTATCGAACCGATAGTGATTAAAATTGGGAATTTGCAGTTCAGCATTATTATAATCCTTTGCTAGCCAAGTCTCTACAATGATTATTATGTCATAGCTTGTGGTAGAGATGTTGGAGGCAAATTTGTGGTTTTGTTCGCATACCCCCAACATTGTGGCAGTATATAGATATATCTGGCCTGTGATCTAGTTTTTTGAAGCTGTACTTAGAAGTAACTATCTTTAGCATCTCGATAAATCATTACAAGATCCTTTTCACCTTGATCCAAACGGCGCTTTAACTCGAGCATGGTCTCCTTATGTATATTTACTGAATATCCAAGCTCTATAAGCCTCCGTTTATGCTTAACTACAGAATGGCATATCTGAGGGCTGTGCAATATAAGGCGAAGAGGTCTACATTTATCGGGATCACCTTTTTAAGATGACTCTTCAATTCCAGCTACCCCCATGATATGTGTTATTATACCCTTATCGTGGTCAATTTTATCCTGTATTCTAGCAGCTTCAGACTCCTTACTTTTAAAAACAATGATAGTACAAGCCCTAGAACTCCGCTCCCGAAATTCCCTCAGCATATCTTCAGGATTACTTTGTACTGTTGCAGGTACAGGTAAGTTTTGGTTCCGACAATTTTGTTGCTTCAGATTATCAATTTCATCCTTCAAAGAAGAAATCTCATTTTCAAGCAATGTTATTTTATTTAAAAGTAATGGAATTTTTACAAATGATTCCTTACAACTGTTGCAAAAGAATATAAGTGCTCTTTGTTTCTGCAATTGCATTGCTCTGATTTCAGTGGGAGTCATAATAGTGCATGATTTAATGTTGTGAATAGCTGCCTTGCAGCTATCACAAAAAATAAATTCCTCATCATCCCTAATTTTAGTTTAACATTTTAAACAGTCCATCACCATCTCCTAGATGTTGGGAAAAAGTAAACAATCTTGCAACGTCGCGACTATTACGTGGAAGGTCGCAGGTTTGCAGGTTAGATGTTTTTGTTTTGTTTTGGTGTTTTGCACAACTGATTGAAATTGCAAAGTTTTTCCACTCAAAATAAACTTAAGGAATCACACAACAGCACAGTACACTTTTTATAATTTTTGGGTAAGTTAGAACAACAATTTACAACAGAAAACGCAGACGATAAAATGCGATAAACATACAGCGTTGCCGATATGATTGATTTGCAATTTGAATATCATATAGGGTAGATTGCAGAAATGCATTCATCAGTCTTAATATAATGACACTCCCCTCCCTGTTTATATACGAGAATCTTGTGTATGTGAGGCGCAACATGGGCTTGTTTAGGGCTCATAAGTCATGAGAAACAGCATCCCTACCATACCAGACACAGGCGTGATCTTATACCAAGCTATCATCGGCTGGAGAGGTGCAGGGACGGACCGGAGTGTCTTGCAATACATTTTCTTAATAAAATACCAGCTCACATGAGGGCATTGCCACTCAATGAATTCAGAACAAATGTTAAGAGGGTTCTGACAGTCTGTGCCTTTTATAGTACTAATGAGTTTTTAACATATAGTATTACCTTTTGAGTTTAGCATATGTTTTAATATTGTTTGACTGTAGTTTTACTATATAGTATTTTATCGAGCTACCTGTAGTTTTATTTTGTTATTTTTTATTGAATGTCTTATTACTTAGTCTTTTGGTATTGTTTCGTGTACAGTATGTGTCAGTTATTTCAGTATTATATTTTAGTGTTATGATTTTATTAGAATATGAGACTGACATGTGTAAATACCATTGTGTATGTTGGCACGTAATATATTGATTGAAGTTTTACTTGAAAAATCTTACCATATTGTCCCAACCAGTCCTCCTATTATTCTCAATATTTTGCCCCGGATGGGGAGGAACAGCCTGAAATTCCGGCTGATGCCCTAGGGGATACACCGGAGTCCCATTGGTCAAAACAACATTATGGGGCGCAGATGGCAGGATTTCTTGATTGGTATACGGAGAAGCTTGAGGATACATTTGAGGCGTGAATTGCCCATGGCTGGGAGGGTAACTAGGATTAAA
>MU186552.1:169296-191835 GCA_016904865.1 Pissodes strobi | reverse complement strand
CCAGACAAATAACTTGAACACCGAATAATAAACAGGAACTTTTCACCGGCATGAAGTAATTTAAAACCATCAAAGCTTGCGATCTGCAATGGGCATTGAGCCTTAAATTTCCTAAAAGCCCTGTGTGACGTGGCGGCCGAATAAGACCGAAATTTCTTCCCAACTTGTCTTAGAAATCTGAACGCGTTTCCGGAAGAACAATAGAGTCGTTAATTAAGAGTTCTTTCGGAAATTTCGCTTCCATGAAAGCAGCTGCCCCGACGAGATGAAAGCTCTATAGTTAGATTCGGGATTTATTAAAATATTATCCCCAGACACATGCTTTGAATATTTTAATTAAGTGTTGAAATATTTCAATCCATGTATTTTTGGCTAGCAGAAGTTATGCGCTTTTGCATATGGTTTTGTTGTTAATTGTTAGCACCGGGAAAAATACTTCTAAAGGTGCGGGCTAACATACCATTTAAGCTACTAATATGAAAAATAGTAAAAGAGATGGTCGACAAGCAAATAAATGTGAAATACTTGAGTGACCAACACACTCAAGGGACATTCGAACATAAATCAGAAAAGTGATGTTAAAATAATGCGTGTTTGATATGTGGAAAACTAAAAGAACCTTGGTAATCAATACACCATTTATTGTAGCTTTCACAATAGTAGGATCGGTTAAATGCGGTGTTGACTTCAAAATAATCGACAACCATTAGCTTTGAAGGCAATGGATATGTGTAGGCTTCAGACGTAACGATTGCTTTAGTTTTCGCATATCATTTTACAAAATATGTTTCCATATATTTACCGTAATTTTTTTTTCATATAATAATATCATCGTGCATATAATTTAGCTTAAGTTCTTTTGTTAAAGATAAATTCCACACAGACAATTAGTAGATTTTAAAAGATTAAGGATTCCCTCCCAAAAATATGTTTTGAAGTGGCTACGATTTAATTTATTAAGAGATATGCTATCATTTCAAATAAGTGTATTATTTTGAAGCTAAAATCATTGTAGATTGAACAAACTGCTGACTTTCATATTAAAATAAAACTATATAGACTAGTGTATATTAACAGCTTCAACTTCAACTATTTAGTTATTATTTATCCATAAATCAATTATTATTTATGTCGAAACTATCTGGAGTGATTGAACCACTCTGGGTACTATGCAGAAAATAACAAGTGTGCTTTCCTTAATGTGCGACAGCACCTCCTTCTAGAATTGTCTTTTTTGCTCCCGTTTGTGCTCCATGTTTTCTGAGGCAGACAGTGGATGATATTCTCGTCAAGCTGGTCAAACACCCGAACACCACATTAAATTAAACCAAACGCAAATGGTGAATAATGATTATTTTATACTGTTTATTTACTTAAAGAGTAACCTATGTTCAAAACAGTCCCTAGATGGGCTTCCTGTAAATTAGTTTGCCTAAACGCAAGTGTTTAAACATCGGCCACGAAATTTGGAAGAATTAATGGCAACCATAAGACAGGAAATCATCGCCATTTGGCAGGAGATGATCCGCAGAGAAACCCTTAACAGGGATACTCCTAATTTCATTGCTAATTCATAATTAAGTGCTTGTAATCTGGTGGGGTGGGGTAACGCGATCCGAGAAGAGTGAAGTAAGGGATAAGTACCCCAAGATTTGTGGGTTTGTGGATATCTGTTCTATATCGGCAAATTGTAAAGAAGCGATAGAAATAAAAGTTTATCTTTAATTACAGACTCCGTTGGAAGCGGCGAATAGTACTGTTCGGTACTATTCCCTATCATTTAAAGACAACTTATTCACAAGGTAGGGTTCTCGCATTTTTCAATTAAAATTTTTTATATGTTATAGAAATCGTTATCCTGAGCACCCCTCATGTACCTTTCTAGAAGCTATATGTAGTTCAAGAGCTACAAGCTTTCAAAGGTAAAATTTTTTGACGAATTATCAAGGACTGTACTGTAGGTAGTAGTAAAATATACAATGAATAAACAAGTCGGAATATACCCAGATTAATATTTATTTTTTTTTATTTTGCCGCAAAGTTGTGTTGGTTTTCAAAATTTTAAATTGCTGTAGATTCATTTTTAGATTGATGCAAAAAACCTAGTTCAGGTGTTACTTTCAAGAAATTTTGCCTTAAATTATTATATTACAAAGTTTTGCGATCACTCTATCTTCAATAAAAAATTACCGAACGAAAGTTGTGCTTTAGCCATAAAGAAATTTGATGTGCTCGTCATGAATCAAGCTCGGAATCATAGAAATCAACTGACTTAAAAAAAGTCAAAAGTGAAATAAATGCACCGTGATACACTTAATGAGCCCCAGCATTTTTGGGAAAGCTCATGTGATAAATAATGGTGTATCGTGTTTGATTATGTTATGCACCCTTTGATAACCTTAAAATATCTAAAAATGTATGTTTGTCTTATAGTCCAAAAAAACTTACCTCTCAACTAATATCCTAACAAACTTAACCGTTTCTTGGAGGATTATTATAATGGTTAAGTTATAGTGTCTTAGCTTATCTTAACCACCGTCTATAGATATTCTAATAAGTCCGCTCTCCAGCATGCCGTGGAAAATACTGCCGTTGACCTTGAACACACTCGGCCACTGTACAGTAAACGAATGGGTGCAGCTACGGTGTACGATCAATATGAACTGCCGCTCGATTATTTTTATACGGGGAGCGTTATATTAGGAAAAAATAATAATAAACGAAATATTATCTACGATATGGATAAAAATACCAGTAGGTACAACTTGTATTGTTTAATTACGAACACAAATTAGAAAATATAACAGGAAAATAGCGACAATGGAATAATTTTAACCTGATATTTTCGGCTGTCGATAGGTATCGATATTTTATTACATTTTGTTATTAATATGACAAATGCGTTGTCACAGTGGACGTCGTCTTTAAAAAAAAATGAAAACACCAACTAACCTGTGCCACACCCATAACTTAGCCCAAGCATTAAAAGTGTTTTCCATCTAGGGTTTTTTTATTCTTAATTAGTGGTTAAAACAGCGATCAAACTCACTTATACTCATATATAACTCAACTTATATACATAATTTGGGCGCAGGTAAATATTAGAAATCCACACATTTTACGCTATTTTGATATTCTTTGGATTCATGAAAGAGATTTTTCAAAGCCATGCATGTAACGACACGTTTTGGAATTTTCGTCTCGCAAGAGAGATAAAGCATATGACTCTCTCTCTCTTCCTCTTTCTCTTTTATGGAATCGGTAAAAAATTAATCAATTTTTATGAGACGAAGTGAAACTAACCGAAAGTTGATTGGACGACTAACCCAAATCTATTAAAATTGATTATGACGCATCGGAACTGCTTCAAATGACTAAAACGAGTTGAGACTAAGTGAAACTAACCGAAAGATGATTCGGCGACTCACCCAAACTAACCAAATCTTAGATTATAACATATTGGAACCGGTTCAAATGTTTAAAATAAGTGAGATTAAGTGAAACTAACCGAAAGTTGATTCGACGACTAACCCAAACTAACCAAATCTATTAAAATTGATTATAACGTATCGGAACCGACTCAAATGACTAAAATAAGTTGATACTAAGTGAAACTAACCGAAAGTTCATTACACGACTAACTAAAACTAACCATCTAACCAAATGTATTAAACTTGATTATATCGTATTGGAACCGGTTCAGATGTCTAAAATAAGTTGAGATTAAGTGAAACTAGCCGGAAGTTGATTCGATGACTAACCCAAAATAACCAAATCTATTAAAATTGATAATAACGATCGGAACCGACTCAAATGACTAGAATAAGTTGAGACAAAGTGAAACTAACTGAAAGTTGATTCGGCGACTAATCCAAACTAACCAGATCTAATAAAATTGGTTAGAGCATATCTAAACCTGATCAAATGACTACAATAAGTTGAGACAAAGTAACCGAATGTTGATTAAACGACTAACTAAATGTATTAAAATTGATTATAACGTATCGAAAGTTCAAATGTCTATAATAAGATGAGACTAAGTGAAACTAACTGAAAGTTGATTCGGCGACTAACCCAAAGTAACCAAATCTATTAAAATTGGTTATGGCGTATCGGAACCGCACCAAATGACTAAAATAAGTTGAGACTAACCCAAACTAACCAAATCTATTAAAATTGATTATAACGTATCGGAACCGACTCAAATGACTAAAATGAGTTGAGACTAAGTGAAATTAACCTAAAGTTGAATAGACAACTAACCAAATCAATTCAAGTTGATTATAACGTATCGGAACCAGCTCAAATGACTAAAATAAGTTGAGACTAAGTGAAACTAACTGAAATTTGATTAGACGACTAACCAAAACTAACCAAATCCATTAAAATTGATTATAATGTACTGGAACCGGCTCAAAAAAGTAAAATAAGTTGAGACTGGCGAACGAAGTAGTCACTTCTAGCACGTATACTGTGCTACTCGTGACTGTTTTTAATAAAAAATCATTAAAAACTTGTGTACAAATCTGCTGTAATTGCTACTACTTTTCTCTGCCGACATTCAATGTATTGTTTTGTTTTTATTGAAATAACGCAGACGGCGCATGAGAGGTTTGTAGGCAATGCTCTGTTGCCAGATTAACTCTTTAATTCTATATGGTTTTAAATAAAAATAGTACATTTATCAGTTTGACAATTTTGTGTTAGTCAATAGTTGTGTTGTGCTGAATTTAAAATATATATCTATATAATATCTATTATTCCTGAAATTATTATTTTATATAACTTATTAAAGCGAGGCAAAGCGATAGTGATATTAAGCTGATAAGAATTGATATTATTCATTGCTCTATATTAAAGGTCGAAAAGGGGATTTGAGGAGCATGATTATTTCTCTTGCTGACTATAGGTATTTTGCTTCCTTATATTCCTTGCGTTTCTATACAAGCGTCTAGCGTCTGCGGTATAACTATTTGCAATCATTCGCAGTTGCGTTTCGGGATCAGCTTTTGTGCTTGTGATACTACGGCCCGGGTTCGATTCCCGTCGGTGACATGTTTTATTTTTATTTTTTTGGTTATATTTGTTAGTTGGGGTTAGTTTTAGCTTAGTGTTAGGCAGGGTTGGTCAAGCGTGTAGCGCCCCCGTCTCAATGCGCTTGTTTGATTCATTAAAGTTAGTTTCGATTATGTTTGCTTAATATGGGATACTGACGCGCGCGTAGCGAGTAGCACAGGACACGTGATTGAAGTAAATACTTCTCAAGTTTCAACTCATTTTATTTATATGAGCCGGTTTCAATACGTTTTTATAATCAATTTTTATACATTTGTTTAGTTTTGGTTAATCGTCTAATCAACTTTCTGTTAGTTTCACTTAGTCAACTTATTTTAGTCTTTTGATCAGAATCCGATATGCTATAACCAATTTTAATAGATTTGGTTAGTTTGGGTTAGTCGCCGAATCAACTTTCAGTTTGTTTCACTTTGTCTCAACTCATTTTAGTCATAACAACCTGTTTCGATAGGTTATAATCAATTTTAATAGATTTGGCTAGATTGGGTTAGTCGTCGAATCAACTTTCGGTTAATTTCACTTAGTCTCAACTTATTTTAGATATTTGAACCGGTTCTGATACGTTTTAATCAATTTTAATAGATTTGGTTAGTTTGGGTTAGTCGCCGAATCAACTTTCAGTTAGTTTCACTTTGTCTCGACTTATTTTAGTAAATTCAACCGGTTCCGCTAGGTTATAATCAAATTTTATAGATTTGGTTAGTTTGGGTTAGTCATCGAATCAACTTCCGGTTAGTTTCACTTAGTCTCAACTCACTTGAGACATTTGAACCAGTTCCGATATGTTATAATCAATTTTAATACATTTGATTAGTTTTGGTTAGTCGTCTAATCAACTTTCAGATAGTTTCACTTTATCTCAACTTATTTTAGTCGTTTCAACCGGTTCTGGTAAGTTACAATCAATTTTAATAGATTTGGTTAGATTGGGTTAGTCGTCGAATCAACTTTCGGTTAGGTTCACTTTGTCTCGATTTATTTTAGTCATTTGATCAGGATCCGATATGCTATAACTAATTTTAATAGATTTGGTTAGTTTGGGTTAGTCGCCGAATCAGCTTTCAATTAGTTTCACTTTGTCTCAACTCATTTTAGTCATATCAACCGGTTCCGATAGGTTATAATCATTTTTTATAGATTTAGTTAGATTGGGTTATTCGTCGAATCAACTTTCGGTTAATTTCACTTAGTCTCAATTTATTTTAGACATTTGAATCGGTTCCGATACGTTATAATCAATTTTAATAGATTTGGTTAATTTGGGTTAGTCCCCGAATCAACTTTCAGTTAGTTTCGCTTCGTCTCGACTTTCTTTAGTGAATTCATCCGGTTCCGCTAGGTTATAATCAATTTTAATTGATTCGGTTAGTTTGGGTTAGTCGTCGAATCACTTAGTCTCATCTTATTTGAGACATTGAACCGGTTCCGATACGTTATAATCAATTTTAATACATTTGGTTTGTTTTGGTTAGTCGTCTAATTAACTTTCGGTTAGTTTCACATAGTCTTAACTTATTTTAGTCATTTGATCCGGTTCCGATACGCTATAACAAATTTTAATATATTTGGTTAGTTTGGGTTAGTCATCCAATCAACTTTCGGTTAGTTTCATTTAGCCTTACTTATTTTAGTCATTTGAACCGGTTCCGATACGTTATAATCAATTTTAATAGATTTTGTTGGTTTGGGTTAGTCCAATCAACTTTCGGTTAGCTTCATTCACTTCGTCTCATAAAAATTGAATAATTCTTTACGAATTCCATAAGAGAGAAAGAAGGAGAGATCACGTGTAGTTACATAATAGGTACAATAAGAAAAACTACCCTTAGCCATCTTAACCATATATATTTTTTAAATAGCGTATAGCGTAAATCGTGCGAAAACTATTCCGTAAAAATAAATTCACACCGTCCGATCGCGAAAGTACTTGCGAAAACTGAGTCACGGCTAAGCCGTGACATTGACACACGTCAATGTCAATGCCGATGGGTGAGGGATTGGCGCAGGCAGGAGGGAAATTTTCCGCGGCACGCTCGAGTGAGCGAACTTATTAGAATATCTATGGACGGTGTCTTAACGGAAGATTCGATTCATGGGATGGCAACGTGGCACGTGAATCGAATGGGCTTGTTTACTGAATTGTCCTATAAATATCTTGAAAATAAGTTTATTAGTGGAGTTTAAATTAAATTGTGGCTTGTGAATCCAAAGACAAGGGGTACTTGAACATTTGCACGAAATTAGTCGTCTTCAAATCAGGTATTTTCCTTCAAAATCTAAGTATTTTGTCGAGATCCGCTGCCGGTTTTGTACTTTGAACCGTTTCGCTGTTTTTTGCTGTTTCCGTGCACTGCGATCTGTGAGCACGACGAAAGGCAGCGCGGAGTTGCCACTAATTGTTGATTATCTCGTATTTGCTGCTGTTTTCGCTAAATTAAATTAATTTCCAATTTTTGATATGACTCATCCAAAGAACTGTAAGCAGTGTAATAAAACGATTGGGAAGAAAATGAAACTATGTTGTGGCACCTGCAAAGGCCTTTTTCACCTGGCTTGTGGAAGAGTGTTGGAGGTGGATGCACGCCTAATGCAAGAACGAAAGACACCTTGGATTTGCGAGGAGTGTACTGCTGCGACATCGCGTCGATTGTCCGGGCGGTTTTCACAGCTTGGTGTATTGCAGGAGCGAGATGAAGTCATTGGTGATCAGGGTAGAAGATCATCAGCAACCTTTGCTCTCTCTCTTACACGTTGTCATCGGACACACTAGAATTAAAAGGGCTAATTCGTGATTTGCAAACTGAAGTGAGAGAGATGAGGAGATCAATGGACTTTTTTAATGAAAAGTATGAAGAGGAGTTGCGACGTGGGAAAGTGCTGTCGGATATGATCTCTGAGGTATCCAAAGATAATGATGAGCTTAAAAAGGAGGTGCACAAACTTAAAGCCGCTTTAAATATTCAGGAAAATGCCAAACTGAAGAACAATATCTGCATTACTGGTATCATCTCTACTTACGAAGCAGAGAATAAAGAGGAGTCTTTGGTCAAGTTACTTCATGGATTATGTCCTGATTTTAAACAGAGTGACATACAGAGTGTGCACCATATTTCCTTAAAAAATGGTGTTAAGTCTGTGGTAACTTTAAGGTCGGATGATCTAAAGAACCGTCTTCTCAGAGCCAGAGCTGCAAAGGGTAAGATTACTTGTCGGAGCATGAATATCAACGACTCATCAGTGCCAATTTTTGTTGAAGAAGAGATGACTAAAGAGAGCTACATTCTTTTTAAGAGAACAAAGGAGCTGCTGAAAAATACACACAAGTATGTATGACATAGAAATGGAAGGATCCTGGCTCGAAGAAACGATGGTGATAGGTATGTGATTTTTTAAAATCGAAATGGAATTGGAGAAAATTGTTAATTAGATGTCAATTTCTATTTTATATATATTTTTTTCCTTTACTACATAAGTATTTATTTGCCTGATAGTGAATAGCTTTTTCTTTTTTTTTTTCTAATCGCAATGTCTAATCAAAATAAAAAATATTCTTTAGCTGATAAGTTAAGGGTAGGTCATGTCAACATAAGATCACTTCTGCCAAGCATTTCTTCAGTTGAGCGGGTTTTGGTGAGCTTGAATATTGATATATTGGGAATTACTGAGACCTGGCTTAATCCTAATATCCTGGATTTGCAGGTTTCTGTTAAGGGATATAATTTTTATCGAAGTGACAGGGATGAAAGGGGAGGAGGTGTTGGTATTTATGTTAGAAAGAACATTCAGGTTATGCAAGTAGATGTTCAAGCAGATAATATCGGTGTAGAACAGATTTGGGTAAGTGCAAAGGTCAACCTTATGTCTTTGGGAATATGTATTTTTTATAGACCTCCACGCTTCAATGCCTTACAAGCTCTAAATATAATAAATAGTTCTGTTTCTGATATACTACCTTCATGCGATGAAATTTTAATGATGGGAGATTTAAATATTAACCTATTACATGAAGGTAGTCTTACAAAGGCGTTTGATGATTTTTTGGAAAATTTTAATTTGTGTCAAATTGTTGAAAAACCCACTCGATCTATCTCTGATAAATTTAGCCTTATTGATGTAATTATTCTGTCCAACATTAAGCTTAAAGAAAAGGTCAACCACTATGAGATGCACGATATCACCGACCACGACTTAGTTTATTGTGATTTGAATTTAGAAATTCCCAAGGTATCACCTAAAATTATAAATTATAGAGATTTTAAGTATTTTGATATCAAAAGATTTGAGTCCGATTTACAAAATGTTCCGTGGGATAATATATTTGACTGTGAAACAGTCGACGAAAAAGTTAATATTTTGGTCTCTAATATCATACAACTCTTTGATGTCCATGCACCTTTGCGAAATATACGTGTTACAAAGCCCCGAGCTCCCTGGTTTACAGATAATTTGCGTATTTTGAAAAGACATCGGAATCAACTTTTCTCAAAATATAAAAAAAGTAAACTTGTTCAAGACTGGGAAGACTATAAACAGGCGCGTAACTTTTTCACGCAATCCGTAAGAAATGAAAAAAGGGCCTATTTGGAATATATTAACAGGGCCAGATCTAAGCAAAAAATATGGAAATGTTTAGAGGAAATGAACGTTTATAGGAGAAAGAAAAATCAAGTAAATTTGCCCCAAAACTTAGCAGATCCAGATAAGATGAATTCTTTTTTTATTAATTCAGTTATAGAAATGTCTTCTATTGTAAGTCAAGAAACTCTGAACTTTTATAAAAACGCTAGAGCGACACATAACACTTTTCAATTTACTCCTTTTGCTGAAACTAATGTTTTGGAGGCGATTAATGCGATAAAGTCGAACGCTCGTGGTTCAGATGGCTTGAATCTTGATATGATCAAAATATGCTGTCCTTTTATTATTCAGTTTTTGGTTCACATTTTTAATTTCTGTGTAGAGAAATCTGTTTTCCCGACGCAGTGGAGAGAAGCGGTTGTGTTGCCATTGCCAAAGGGACCCAGTGTTTCAAGTGTTGGAGATTTGAGACCTATCAGTCTCTTGCCTGTGCTCTCGAAAATACTTGAGAAACTTCTCTACCCACAAATAGTTGCTTTTTTAAATAATAGTAGGCTCTTGCCTGTATGTCAGTCAGGTTTTCGAAAAGACCATGGAACATCCACTGCACTTCTCAAGGTAATTGATGACTTGGTTTCTGAGATTGATAAGGGGAAAACATCAGCCTTGATCCTGCTGGATTTCAGCAAGGCTTTCGACGTTCTCGATCATAATCTACTTCTAAGTAAACTTTCATATTATGGTTTCACAAATAATACAGTAGATTTTTTTAAACACTATTTGACTGGCAGAGCGCAGAAAGTTGTTATAGAAAACAAGCCATCAAAAAGAATGAATGTATGTTGTGGAGTTCCACAGGGGTCGATCTTGGGGCCTCTACTTTTTGTCATCTTTACTATGGATCTTAATAAGTGTGTAGCCGATTGTGCCATACATCAGTACGCAGATGACACACAATTATATGCGGAAATTGATAAAACTAACCCCGAGGGTACTGTGGTAAGGATTAATGGATGGTTACAAAGTATTTTTAATTATTCTGTCAGTAATGGTCTTAAAATCAATCCTAGCAAATCTGCAATTATGTACTTTGGACCAGGCCGCGAATGGGCATCACAGAGCTTACAGGTAAACATGAATGACATCAAAATAAAATCGGTCTCTGAATATAAGAACTTGGGTCTGATACTCGATCAACAACTTCGTTTTAGGTCTCATCTTTCCAAAGTCCTTCAAAGGTGCTACATGTCTTTAAGAAACTTATATAAAAGCCGGCACTTTTTGACTGCTAATATAAAAACACAATTATGTGAAACATTAGTTCTCTCAAATTGCAATTATTGCGATTTTGTTTATGTACCCTTTCTGGATATTATTGGCAAGAGGAAACTTCAGAAGATTCAAAACTCATGTGTTCGTTTTGTGTATGGATTGAGACTGCGAGATCATGTAAGTCATAAGCTTTGTGAACTAAGGTGGTTGAATGTTAAAGACCGGGTAAAGCTTCATTTTGCTTCTTTCTTGTATAAGCTTTTGAAAAATAAAACTCCCTTATACATTTATGAAAAACTACAACTAAGAAATACAATACATAATCGTAGCACTAGATTTTCCAGCCAATATCAAGTGCCCCAACACCATACAGCTCTTTTCCAGCGCTCTTTTTCATACTTGGGTCCTAGATTTTTAAACACTGAAATGCTTGGGGGGTTTGACAGTATGTCTTTTCTTCAGTTTAAAAAAAATTATAAGATTGAACTGTTAAAAAAATATGTGGATAGATTTCTGTGATTTGTAATCACATTGTGACTTGTATTGTGATTTACTTATTTACTTTTTTGCACTATACTTTTTTCTTATAATGTGTTTATGTAGTTTGTTACTTGTTTCTTACTAATTTATAATGTATTCCAATGTAATTTGTTTTTGAATACTTGGTTAAGCAAGCAGCTATGCTGAACTTCGCCAAGTATAAAATAAAGGCCTGTTTATTTATTTATTTATTTATTTTATAAGATGTTTGTTCAGAATTTCTACACGTCAAACATTTTTACATAGACATGTTTTTGACGTCGTTACATACACCTGTCTAATGCAAGTCAACTAAACGACACAAAATACGTGGAAAATAAAAGAGTAATAAACTTAAGCAGTACTGCTATTAAGGTAGTCATACTAATAATACTAATAAAAACCACTTTGCATGCAAAAGAAAAATCATACAAAACTAATACAAAGAAAATAAATAATTGCGAACTACTAAAACATTAAAACATCTAATTAATTACCACCCTATCCTAAGTTTGAACTTGAACCTGAAAAATATTACGTAAACAGTCAAGGCAAATTATAAACAACGCGAGCGAACAGAGCAAGCAATGAAAAACCTTAAAGTTGCAGTGTTCAGCAGAATTTATTATATAGGGTGCGGCAAAATATTCGGCACCATTTCGGATGTCAAATAGGAACAAACCCACGTAAAGCGAAGAAAAACAATTTTATTTTTGGAAACCGTGTATCATGCCATTTTAAAACGTTATGTCCCAAAATTTGCATTACTTACATAACGACCATTAATGTCGATGAAGATTTTCACGAACACGCGCCAATATTCTGCGAATTATCTCTTGCGAAATTACGGCGATTTCTTGTCTTTAGTTTCCTCAAATTTGGGGCCGATATTTAGAAACTTGCTCTCCTCACAGAAAATAACTACCCAAGGTAACCCCGAAAGATACAACTTCGCCCGGAAACATGATTTGAAGAAGATTGAGTGAACGACGTGTGGTGGTAAATCTTCTAGCTGATAACAATTTAACCCGTTCCGATTTGTAACAAGTCACAATAGCGATTGCAACTGTTATCGTCACTCCTTCGTCTCTAAAAAAATAAAAACCTCATACGCCATAATCAGATATTGCACACCAAATAGTAACCCCTAGGCTATGAAGTCATCGCTGATGAAGATTGCGTGAATTATTTACTGATCAATAGCGAAAATTCTGCGTATTCACAGTGCTCGATAGATGAAAATGAGCTTCGTCGCTCGACGCTGCTGGGGGAATGCTCTGAAGAATAACCCAACACAAATTTATAGGGTTATTGAAATCTTTTTCACTTATTTCCTGTACTACCTCCATTTCACGGAAGGTTAAACCGATGACTTGTTACCGTCTGGAACGGAGCCATGATGACCAACATCAAATCGTATACGGAAGTCACGCTGCGTCGCTACTTCTTATAAACTCTTCGACAGCATAATCGTAATGCGGTCCGCTCGAAGTTATAGCGAAAACTGAAAATGACACGCACTTACCTACCTAAGGTGACCACGACCTGCTTTACACATCCCTCAAGCCGAGCCATTACTATTTGAAATCGTGTCTACCATTTTGTCTCACCATGTGCAAATACTCAAGCGAGCCATCAGTTCGACAGTCTTTGTCTTCCATGATCCCGCTCCGTCTGATTTTACCTCAGTGCACATGTGTGTGAATTAGCTTTATTCGCTAATTCCTCATTCAGCTGGTCCATATGCCTAACTCACTCAGGCGTTTGTATTTTAGCTCTTTTTAAAGGCATGGGTTAAAGTTTATGACAGTTAGAGAGGGTGCCACTAAATTTTTACTGCAAGAAATTTATTAAAAATTCTATCTGTCTGAAAATCGGACAATTAAATTTAGAAAATAATACCCTGTTGAAAAGCGTAAAAAAATTAGAATGAGATTGAATTATAGCCTAAATACAGTTTCCAAAATAAAGACCAGGAACACAAACAACCAGTTTATAAAAAAAGGATACTACTTGGGTAGAACAAACTACTTTCTTAAAAGTTAGAATATTTTCTGAGTACTGATGGTTAATATTATGCTAAGGAAAATTATGAAATGTCACTTAAGCTGACCTATTTATGCCTCAGGTGGTAACTAATGTTCAAGTTACAATAATGTTATCAATTAAGTTTCATCTTGACACTCTAATACTAGAAATTACAATAATCAAGCATCAATTACACGATTTAGGCCTGCTACTCACTGCGATTATACTTCAAATAAAAAAGTAGCACTAGTTACTGTACTTTAGCTAGTCTCTGATCAATAACTTAACATTGTCAATTATTAGATAAATATCTCAATACTAATTAACGAGAGGAGTTATCATCAAAAGAATATTTTAATATTACCCAGTTACTATTGCTTAAATATGTAACAATTATTATATGTTAAAAGTAGGGAATAAATATCCACCAAACTACGCTTAGCTTATTCCCTTGGCAGCTGGAATATAGGAGACTTCTAAAATGTCTTCAAAATGCTAAATTACAAGGTACTTACTGAATAAAATTTATAGAAATAAATATAGCCGCACCAAATAAGGAAAATTGAACTCAATTTACCGATATCAAGGCGAAACGTTCAATAATAAGGTTTGAATAGTTTTAATTAAATTTCTGCCATGGGTTTGACAAGCAGATACAATAAACTTAGCACAAATAACTTAAACAGCCTAATTCTATAGCATATTTTAGGTATTAACGAGAATGAAAGAGATAATAGGTTGGCAGGGTTTTAGAGGACTGCCTTTTACAAACACTAACACTAGATAAGATTGGAGAACTGAACCTCAGTATCTCTTGAAGTAATATTTCAGAATATACTTCTCGGTAATTGTCCTTAGAGTTCTCGCTAAGAAAGTTTAAGGTATTAGCACGATAGAGCAAGAACTAAATTATAGATACAGGTAGGGCTAACACTTAATAATTTAAATAGCTCCTACCAGGACTCGCCGGTACCTTTAGCCTTCCGTATGTGAAAAGCTGCTGGACTGGACTACAGTGTAGATGGACAAGCTAGGTGAACCTCTCAGCTGCAAAGATCACTTTTTCCACAAAACTCTCGGCCTGGTCCACTTCGGATAAGATGGCGGGCTCCTGCTCATGGAAGGAATTTCCCAGATTAAATGGGCATCAGTTCCCGGAAAGACCCTTTTAAAACAAAAGAGTTGTCACACCGCTTTGCCACGATATTTCACAACAGCATAGCCGGTACTATAACAAAAGATACGCGTTACTACGCTTTGTAATATTAACAAAAAAATGCTATTTGGCAATCATCAATCAGAAGTTGAAAACTTAATTTCCATAAGGCACCTTCCTGGATGTATCCTATTTTCATGTGCATCTTCGGAAGGCGCTTGCTGTCAAACGAGTCGGAGTACTGAAATCCACTCGTAACAGTAATCTTGTGACAATCGATACCACAATTTAACTGATACACTGAAAAAATCGCGATACAATATTTAGATATAACTACAACGTTACAAGTTCTATCAAAAACTGTTTCAAATAGTTAGAGTGTAGTTTAAACTATGAATAAAATTAAGCCAACAAGCCTGCCGATAAGATGCTCCAATACTTACCTAAATTAAACCAAAACTAACCACAATTAATACACAGCACAACTCTTAAAAACCTTAATATATAACAGTGAACAAGTCCTATAAATAATTCAAAGTATACGTCAACCAAAAGACATGCGTACTCTAGTAAATAGATCGATTCTAATCTGCGTTACATAGTTTGCACGCCAACCAGGACATGGCGCATGTTGTAACAGGACGTGACAGTATATTTAAGAAAATCTTATCGCAACTGCGATGAACCTCCAGTAAAATTTTAAAAATCAACCAACAAGAAATATTCTTGAATTGAATGAATAAAGGCTTACAAAAAACACTAGGTTCTTGTAAACCTTGGTAGATGTTCCTTCAACCTTTGATAACCAAAACCGTACCTATATGGTACCATAGTAAGTAATTGGAAAAATTAGTAAATAGTATATTTTGCAATGAACATTTATTTATAGCCTACGGCTCGGGTCGTAATAAATGCAACTGTCTTAATAGCCATCAAATGCGAGTTGCATACACTAGTTTCTCTACGTACTTTATCTTGCAAAATTTACTAAGTAAATAATTTTATGTCACTATATTGGCCGAATATTGATGTACGATGTTGGTTAGTTGTAAAATCGTATCTGTATCTTAAAAAATTCCATTAAAATTTAATCAATTAAATAAAGTATAGGAATAGAAAAACATGATTCGTTGGCCAGATGCATACGTTAAATTTTTCAGTTGCAAAAACTGTCTTAATGATGGCTTTGCGTGATCTACAGGTGCCACCGGTAATGATTCTGTCGAGCACTCACGTTTTCAACCGGTAAAAGAAAATCAATTTTAATGTAACTGACAGCTGTATACACTAATTAAATGGTATTTTATATTATATGTTAGTATCAGATATTATCATCAGGTATGAATATTTGAGGCAGCATAATTTTGTATTGACAGATTTGTAGAAAGATAATATTTATTTTGTGAATGACTATAACAGAGATATAAACATGTAAATTAATATTTAATGAATATTGAAGATTATGCTTTAGTAGTAAATAAATAGAAATTTGTTAACTTTCGAAGAGATAATGACAATCATGATTAGATAAATTATGATGAAATACGACAAATATTAGGAGTTCATGGGAAGGAAGGACGAAAATTAGTTTGTTAAGTTTTTTTATGTATCTGCCACTGACCACGAAAGGCTAAGGCCTATAATATACCCGTGACGGTACTGTGACCTGATATATGGATTAAACCGTCAACGTTGTCCAAGTATCAAAACATGCACACTTGGTGCACTTCACGACACATTTTATACAATGCAGTAGTACTTAAAAATATCTTCCCTGCATCACCCTGGATACTAAATGCACCTCAATAGAGGTTTTGATACGAATCAAAATAATACCATTTTCACATGTATTAAGTATGAAATCAATATCCTAAAGACAGGTACGTAACTAAGCCAAACTGTACCCCCATTTACCGCCTTGTTGGGCACAAACGAGCTGGAAGAAAAACACTTGTCTTTTCTTCATATTTTATTTAGCTCTGTCATCCTGCCAAGTTGCGGTACTTATTTCCAGGACACCCTGTATAGAATTTCTTGGGCTTGACCCTAAAAATCTTGAAAACTATACGATAAGATGCATGATGCTTTTAATAATAATTGTACGTAGATTGAAGATATTTAAGAAATATTGGGTGTCCCGCTTACAATAAGGTGGGCGCATCATCTCGTTATTGAAACTTATATTCAAATATTTCTTTGATTGAGCGTCACATCCTATGATATTAGTGTTCTAAATTTGAAATTGATATGTTGAACCATAAGAAAATGGAAGCCTGATGTATAAATATTAATTAGGAAAGGTGAACTGTTAGATGAGGCGGAACAGGGGCGTGCTGTATATTACATTACACACATAAACCTATATACATTTTCTGACGAATAAAGAAAGGCATACCATTTAAATATTTAGACAAAAACTTTTTCAAACTTGTACATTTTTATTAGGTTCTTTCTCGTTTGTTATTTGCCCTAGCAATTTGTTTTTCTGTAGGGGTGTGGAAATGTTACATTAATATGTCATTTTGCGTATCGATTCTCAATCACGAAGCAGAATTATTTATACAAAAATTACCCTCGCGTAATAGCAGAACAAAAAAGCAATGACATCAATAGTATTTCTAATGACAAGTCGTTTTATAAATATAAATATTTTTAATTGCCATTATCGGAACTTAATATTTGTTGTAATTAGAATTATAATTTTATTTAAATAGCAGTTAAAGTAATCATCTTCATCAAGATGAAATATCGTGAAATATTTATTTGACTAATCTTTGGAGAAAAGAAATATTTACTTAAATAAAAAGAAAATGTAGAAAGTTCCGTAATACCTAAACAATATGTTCATTCTTACACGAGCCATATGCGAATAATTTCCAGCAGAGCAGTCAATTTCCTTCGAATCACACAATTGCACATATTTTCCGGGGTAGACTTGCGAACACGTTTGTTCCGAGAAACATTCGAGAAATATTCGCGTCGCACACATGTAGAGTCGATTGGCTCATTGGTCACGTGATCTATGGACCACCTTTTCCACTAGATTTGTCTTCTACGATGGATAATGTGTTTATTGAAGGCTATAGTAAATTTGTTTGGGGATAAATTGGTTATTTGTTCACGGTTGAATGATGATTTTTCTACTTATATTGTTGGGAGCATTTAAAAAGTTTCAGATGTCCCCCCTCCCCGCCCCGTATTACTTTAAAGGAAGAAATTATTTCAATACCTGATGAGAGACGTGCCATTATTTTTATTTTTGATTGTTTTCATAGTAGTGTATTTATTTCATCCATGTCAGGCACCTAATTTTTTATTTGCAGATTTATACGCTCCAATTATTTCAAATAATTATCACCACTATTGCTAAATACTGTACTTTACTGCTAAGCCAAACCAACAACAATATTAGATGTTATTAACATGTCGTTAAACGTAACTAAACGAAGACTCGAGGTCCACAAAACTCCTAAGATGATATTACATAACAAGTGTTAAGGAAAGTACCAGTTTTCAAACTGGAAATTCTTCAAAGTTGAAAACGTACTTTCACACAAGTAATATACAAGCGAGGTGATATGCTGGTGCAGTTCTGCCGCGAGGATAATCTTGTTACTAAAAACACATTCTACAAGCTACATCCCAGACGTATCTATACGTGGAAATCACCGGCTGATGGACCACAAAATCTTGTAAGAAACCAGATCGACTATTACCTAGTAAATCAAAGATTTAAGAACAGCATTACTCGGGTAGCTGCATACCCAGGGACAGACATCGGATCAGACCACAACCCTATTATCGCCGACCTTTCTTTTCGATGTAAGCTGATAACGAAAAGACCCAATCCTTCCAGAAACAAAGTTGAAATTCTATAACAATCGCATATCAAGGAATCTATGAAGGCAAAACTGCAACGCATTTGTCTAGAGAATAGTCCCGAACAGGAGATATCTTCCAATGATATCTGGCATAAATTAGAGACAAATATACAAACGGTCACTCAAAACGTTCTTGGTCATATTGCAAAACAAAACTCAACCCATGGATGACTGATGAGATCCTGGATCTGAGGGAAGACCGACGACTAGTCAAAAACGATAAAATAAAGTACAGAGTCATAGACAAGCTAATCAGGACCAAAATAAGGAATTCGAAAGAAATATGGATTCGTGAAGAATGCGAGGAAGCCGAGAGACTGCTTAGCCTTCACGATTCGTTTAACTTTGATAAAAAGGTCAAACAATTTACTGGCTGTCATATACAATTAAGATTACCCTCTATTAGAGATGCAGGAGATCTGGAAGAACTATGGAGAGGCTCCTTTTGAGGATATATGAGTGGACAGCGTAAATAATTACCAGCAGCCATTGAGTGGACCGGGAATCCTGGAATAGGAGGTTACCAGTGCAAACAGCACCAAAGAACGGTAAAGGTCCCGTACCTGACAACATATATGCTGAAGTTCTGAAATGGGCTAACGTGAAACTTCTCACATATCTTTTTAATATAATATATGATGATGTTCACCTGCCCAAAGACTGGCTCAAATCCACATTTGATACAATACCAAAAAAACAATCCCGAAGGGCTGTAACGATTACGGACTTATAAGTCTCATGAGCCATGCACTTAAAGCATTTCTACGCTAGAATCTACAACAAATGTTAAGAGATGAGCGGAGAACCGCAATTCGGCTTTGTAAAGGGGCTAGGTACTAGATAGGCTTTATTCTCGATGAACCTTCTAATGCAGAAGTGCTGCGACCAGCAACGCTGGAGTGTTTCTTGTTTTATCGTGAAGCATTACTTATTAATAAGCAGACCATGCGAAATAGGTATTGATGACAAGGATATCAGAATAATAAAACATCTTTATTGGGGCCAATCTGCTGAAATCCGAAGAAATCCAAATTGGGAAGGACCTCACGACGGACAAGTTCGACTTGCTAAAGGCCTCCGACAAGGATGTGTTTTGTCTCCCATACTCTTTAATATATATGAAGAGAAGATCTTTCAGTTGGCGCTGAACAATGTGGATACTGGAATAAAAGTAGACGGCAAAGCCCTCAACAGAATCCGATATGCAGATGATACTGCAATTTTGGTTAACAATCTTGAAGACCTAACAGGACTTCTGGACATAATTACCGGGGGAGTTGGCGAACACTTTGGATTACGAATTAACATCATAAAAACAAAAATGTTGATCCTCAGCAGGCAAGAATTCGATAACATCAATCTTACAGTCAGTGGTGAAATAATTGAAAGAGTGTCTAAATTCAAATACCTAGGGGCAACTCCCAACGAAAAATGGGACTATCATGAAGAAATAAAAACCCGTATCGAAATTGCCAAAGAACATTGCCGGTTGATCTCCGATTGCGCGTTATCAAGTGTTACGTGTGGCCCATCTTGTTATATGGGGTGGAAACATGGTCACTTAATTGAGGCATTTGAAATGTAGACACTGCGAAGAATGGTTCGGATTTCTTGGACTAAGCATGTGTCAAATAACAATATTCTTCTAATTGCTGGGGTAGGAGAGAACTCTTAAATATCGTTGAACAACGCAAAAACGTCACACTTAGGGCACATCCTCAAAGGAGAACGATACTCTATCTCAAAACTCAAACTCCAAGGCAAGATTGAAGGGAGGCGAGGGCCAGGGCGGAAGCAACACTCTTGGCTCCGTAACATCAGAGATTGGTGCCGGATAACAGGCGCATGATCTATATTTCGCGGCTGAAAACAACACTCTTTTCAATTTATAGTGGACAAAGGTCCCCTACGTGCAGTCAAGCACATGGGACAAGAAGAAGAAGAAGAATATACAAGGCGGCTCGAACTTGTGCCACATCATTGAGATTTTTGGAAATTATAAGAAATACAGAGTCGGTTAAATTTTGTTAAAGATGCGCATTTGGGTGCTTAATTAAACTCTGTCTAGAAATTTATCAAATACCGATTACTTCCGATTTTACCCAAATATAGCTGTATCTTTATTATTTGAAATATTTAAGAGCGCTTATCCCATATGGGTATTGTTGCTTCGTCCCATATCAACCTCAAACTCCAACCTAGTTAAATGTTTTATCTTTTTTTCTGCTCCATACACAAGAATATTTTCATTGTGATCAGGTGCAGGACGCCACTGGCTGATGCTCCACATGCATGGAATAAGCATGCTGTCTATATTTTTTTCCAAAATGCCATACAAGGAATAATTTTTTGCCCTGGTAAGAATTTTTATCACGCCTCCTTAAGAAATTATCATCAAAAATTATTTACTGTGATATTGTATCTTTTGTTCTTTAATTCTTTTGTCTAAAAAAAATAAAAGAACATTGTAGACTTGCTTAATTGCTGCTTCATATCAATATCAACCTTTAACTCCTACTACAAATATTTTTAATGTTCTATTATTTTTTTGCTGCTCCCTACATAAGAATATTTTTATTGTGATCAACTTGTTCCACATACATATGATAAACTTATTGCGAACTACTAAAGCGCACAAACTACTATGTAAATATCACTCTGTCCTAAGTTTGAACTTGAATTTGGAAAATATGTAAACATTAAAATAAATTATAAACGCGAGCGATCAACGAAAGCGATTATGAACCTTAAACCTGCGACGGTCAACAATTTTGTTTGCATAAATACTTAGGTTGACCATCAGTTCGAAAGCCTTTCTTTGTCGCCCAAATCTGTTCACCCAGTTCCTTACAGCGCACATGTGCGTAGGGTTCGGGGGTCCTAACCTGTTACCTAATTCCCTAGCAAAAACTGAGTTTCACAACACACATGTTTGTGGATATGGGGTTACTCACCTTAGGTAGTAAAGTTGATTCTACGAAAAATTTGTCAAAGTTCTAAGAAAGATAACTTCAAAGTAGTATCTGTCAAATAGTTAAAGTGCACTGTACACTTCCAAGCCAAAACTAACCATAAATAAAACACAAGGCAACCCTTAATTTTTTTTTTTATAAAATAGTGACCGGGACCTATAAATAATTCAATACTTCAATCAAAATAACATGCGTATCTTAGTAATCGGGTACAGTGTAAATTTATTAAGACTATGACCAATTGACATGGATCTTATCTTTAACCTAATTGACTTCTTCATCATCTTTTCTCACCTGACGTAAATCGATTCCTAGTGTAACATGCACTCCAACCAAGGCGTGGCTTCACGAAATACAGTTCGCCAGTTGTCATAAAGTAATTCAACTATACCTTCAATTCAAAACATGCGACTACCGTTATCGAGTAGCGCGCTTTAAGTATTTTTCGTGACAAATTGATTATATTTTTTGCCAAAATACGAAACAAGAAATGGTTTTTTAATTGATTTAGAAAGTGTCATGAAAAATTCTTCATTGTGTTATTATATTTTGTTCCCCCATTATATTTTATACTTTTTTAGCAAACATTTAGACTTGTTTAGAACAAATTCCGAAATGGCCACAGTCTTTCGTTATTTCACAGATTATTTCTAATCTGACCCATAGAATGGAAGCTTTGCGCCTTCTTAAACATTAAAAAACCAGTTAATTTGCGTGGTCCTTATGAATTTAGAGATATCACAACTCTAACTTCTTCTGGATGTTATCAATTTTATATCTGAAGCAACGTATTTCGATCACTACGATATTGTGAACTACTAAAAAGCATAAACCTACTAATTAAATATCACCCTGTCCAAAGACTGAACTTGAACTTGACAAATATTATATAAATATTCACTGTTAATTATAAATAACTTGAGCGATCGACGGGAGCGATTTTAATCCTTAATGATGCAACCATCAGCATTTTGTAACATATAAATACGCAGGCAAACGCCAAATTCATCAGGCTTTCGGGTCTCCCAACTCCGCTCAATCTAGCTGGGGGCAGTAC